>JAVTVY010021209.1:0-77434 GCA_036873755.1 Hanleya hanleyi | reverse complement strand
ATCCCGGATAGGTCCACCTGACCATTATGTATGTAGTTTTTTTATGCACACTTTACCCACCCCAATGCCGGATAGGCCTGCCTGACTGCTACACATGAAGCTTTTTTTTATGTACACTTCACCCACACAATATGCCCAACTGTTACGCCCCAATATGCCCGACTGTTACGCATGTTGTTTTTATGTAGTTTACCCATTTTAATTTGGAACAGCGGAATTTCAGCGAAATGTACACGTAATAAAAAAATCTGTTGAATTTCAAAATTGTCAGTGTCCTTATTTTCTATATATTTTAATGCACACTCCACCCACCACAATCCCGGATAGGCCCACCTGACCGTTATGTATATAGTTTTTTATGCACACTTCACCCACCCCAATGCCGGATAGGCCTGCCCGACCGCTATGCATGAAGCTTTTTTTTATGTATACTTCACCCATACAATATGCCCAACTGTTACGCATGTTTTTATGTGCACTTTCCCCATTTTAATTCTTTTTTAATATTTTGGATTAGCAATGCAGCTTAGTTTTTTTATGCACACTTTACTCACCCCAATATGCCCGACTGTTACGCATGTTGTTTTTATGTACAGTTTACCCATTTTAATTTTTTTTTAATATTTTGGATTAGCAATGCAGCTTAGTTTTTTTTATACACACTTTACTCACCCCAATATGCCCGAATGTTACGCATGTTGTTTTTATGTACAGTTTACCCATTTTAATTTTTTTTTAAATTTCAGCGGAATGTACACGTAACAAAAAAAATGTTGAATTCCAAAATTGTCAGTTCTTTTATTTTGTTTACGTATTTTAGATTAGCAATGTGTGAATACGAGATGGATCTATGAAATGTAACAAGTCAAAAGTCAAATGCCCGTGGTTTACGCTACCGCAATTTATCGGCGACGGGAATTGGCGAAAGGCGGGATATCAGCGAAAAGTACATGTAATAAAAAAATATGTTGAACATGAGTGTGAATATCGGATGGATCTATGAAATGTAACAAGTCAAAAGTCAAATGTCCGGGGTTTACGCTACTGCAATTTATCGGCGACGGGAATTGGCGAAACGGCGGAAGGCGGGATTTCAGAACGAATCCAGTTATGACGATATAATCTGCAGTTCTACCCACATACGACGACAGTTTTGCTGACATTTGACAAGCTCTAAAAGAGCAAAACGGGTTATGACAATACCCATGTGTAGTGTTCTTATTTTATAACCACATACAACCAGTTTTACTGTAGCGTCTCGCCTGCATATTTTGAAGAATTTACTGTATGTGAAGTTGAGTAACAGAACTGGATATTTAAGACAGCAACTCGCATGGTTACGGAAGATATGACTTTATGTCACCATGCAACAATAACTGTAAACATGCTGCACTGTATCAATTGTATCTAATATGTTAACTTCGTCATTTGACAAGCTCTAAAAGAGCGAATCCGGTTATGGCAATATCCAGTTTTATACTTATATATCTACATGTACCATATGTGGTGTCCTTAATTTCGATATTTTAATGCACACTTCACCCACCCCAATGCCGGATAGGTTCGCCCGACCGTTATGCGTAGTTTTTTTTATGCACACTTCACCCACCCGAACATGCCGAATGCCGGATAGGCCTGCCCGACCACTATGCATGAAGCTTTTTTTATGTACACTTCACCCACACAATATGCCCAACTGTTACGCATGTTTTTATGTACACTTTACCCATTTTAATTTTTAGTTTAATATTTTGGATTAGCAATGCGCTTAGTTTTTTTATGCACACTTTACTCACCCAAATATGCCCGACTGTTACGCATGTTGTTTTTATGTAGTTTACCCATTTTAATTTGAAACGGCGGAGGGCGTGATTTCAGCGAAATGTACATGTAATAAAAAAATCTGTTGAATTTCAAAATTGTTTAGGTATATTTTAGATTAGCAATATGTGAATACGAGATGGATCTATGAAATGTAACAAGTCAAAAGTCAAATGCCCGGGGTTTACACTACCGCGAAACGGTAGGAAGGCGGGCGAAATTGGCGAAAGACGGGATTTCAGCGAAACGTACATGTAATAAAAAAATATGTTGAATATGAGTGTGAATATGGGATGGATCTATGAAATGTAACAAGTCAAAAGTCGAATGCCCGGGGTTTACGCTACCGCGAAACGGTAGGAAGGCGGGCGAAATTGGCGAACGGCGGAAGACGGGATTTCAGCGAAACGTACACGTAATAAAAAAAATATGTTGAATGCGAGTGTGAATATGAGATTGATTTATCGGGGACGGGAATTGGCGAAATGGCGGAAGGCGAGATTTCGGCGAAACATACACGTAATAAAAAAATATGTTGAATGCGAGTGTGAATATGCGATCGGCGACGGGAATTGACGAAACGGCGGAAGGCGGGATTTCGGCGAAACGTACACGTAATAAAAAAATATGTTGAATGCGAGCGTGAATATGAGATTGATTTATCGGTGACGGGAATTGGCGGAAGGCGGGATTTCGGCGAAACGTACACGTAATAAAAAAAATATGTCGAATGCGAGTGTGATTATGAGATCGGCGACGGGAATTGGCGAAACGGCGGAATTTCGGCGAAACATACACGTAATAAAAAAATATGATGAATGCGAATGTGAATATGAGATGGGCGACAGGAATTGGCGGAGCAGCGGAAGGCGGGATTTCGGCGACACGTACACGTAATAAAAAAATATGTTGAATGCGAGTGTGAATATGAGATCGGCGACGGGAATTGGCGAAACGGCGGAAGGCGGGATTTCGGCGAAAAGTACACGTACTGAAAAAATATGTTGAATGCGAGTGTGAATATGAGATCGGCGACGGGAATTGGCGGAACGGCGGAAGGCGGTATTTCGGCGTAACGTACACGTAATAAAAAAATATGTTTGAATGCGAGTGTGAATATGAGATCGGCGACGGGAATTGGCGAAACGGCGGAAGGCGGGATTTCGGCGAAACGTACACGTAATAAAAAAATATGTTGAATGCGAGTGTGAATAAGAGATCGGCGACGGGAATTGGTGAAACGGCGGAAGGCGGGATTTCGGCGAAACGTACACGTAATAAAAAAATATGTTGAATGCGAGTGTGAATAGGAGATTGGCGACGGGAATTGGCGAAACGGTGGAAGGCGGGATTTCGACGAAACGTACACGTAATAAAAAAATATGCGAGTGTGAATATGAGGTCGGCGAGGGGAATTGGGAAACGGCGGAAGGCGGGATTTCGGCGAAACGTACACGTAATAAAAAAATATGTTGAATGCGAGTGTGAATATGAGGTCGCGACGGGTATTGAGAAACGGCGGAAGGCGGGATTTCGGCGAAACGTACACGTAATAAAAAAATATGTTGAATGCGAGTGTGAATAAGAGATCGGCGACGGGAATTGGTGAAACGGCGGAAGGCGGGATTTCGGCGAAACGTACACGTAATAAAAAAATATGTTGAATGCGAGTGTGAATATGAGATCGGCGACGGGAATTAGCGAAACGGCGGAAGGCGGGATTTCGGCGAAACGTACACGTAATGAAAAAATATGTTGAATGCGAGTGTGAATATGAGATCGGCGACGGGAATTGGCGGAACGGCGGAAGGCGGGATTTCGGCGAAACGTGCACGTAATAAAAAAATATGGTGAATGCGAGTGTGAATATGAGATCGGCGACGGGAATTAGCGAAACGGCGGAAGGCGGGATTTCGGCGAAACGTACACGTAATGAAAAAATATGTTGAATGCGAGTGCGAATATGAGATCGGCGACGGGAATTGGCGGAACGGCGGAAGGCGGGATTTCGGCGAAACGTACACGTAATACAAAAATATGTTGAATGCGAGTGTGAATATGAGATCGGCGACGGGAATTGGCGAAACGGCGGAACGGGGGGATTTCGGCGAAACGTACACGTAATAAAAAAAATATGTTGAATGCGAGTGTGAATATGAGATCGGCGACGGGAATTGGCGAAACGGCATAAGGGGGGATTTCGGCGAAACGTACACGTAATAAAACAATATGTTGAATGCGAGTGTGAATATGAGATCGGCGACGGGAATTGGCGAAACGGCGGAACGGGGGGATTTCGGCGAAAGGTACAGGTAATAAAAAAATATGTTGAATGCGAGTGTGAATATGAGATCGGCGACGGGAATTGGCGGAACGGCGTAAGGCGGGATTTCG
The DNA here is from genome assembly GCA_036873755.1 of Hanleya hanleyi. Classification (NCBI taxonomy): domain Eukaryota; kingdom Metazoa; phylum Mollusca; class Polyplacophora; order Lepidopleurida; family Hanleyidae; genus Hanleya; species Hanleya hanleyi. The sequence continues at coordinate 73,219 of JAVTVY010021209.1, read as the reverse complement.
GCGAAACGTACACGTAATAAAAAAATATGTTGAATGTGAGTGTGAATATGAGATCGGCGACGGGAATTGGCGAAACGGCGGAACGGGGGGATTTCGGCGAAACGTACACGTAATAAAAAAATATGTTGAATGCGAGTGTGAATATAAGATCGGCGACGGGAATTGGCGAAACGGCATAAGGGGGGATTTCGGCGAAACGTACACGTAATAAAAAAAATATGTTGAATGCGAGTGTGAATGTGAGATCGGCGACGGGAATTGGCGAAACGGCGGAAGGCGGGAATTCAGCGAAACGTACATGTAATAAAAAAATATGTTGAATAGGAGTGTGGATATGAGATGGATCTATAAAATGTAACAAGTGAAAAGCAGGAACGGCGGAAGGCGGAATTATGAAATGTAACAAGTGAAAAGCAGGGACGGGATGGGGACGCGAACGGGAATTGGCGAACGGGAATTGGCAAACGGGAATTGGCGAAACGGCGGAAGGCGGAATTATGAAATGTAACAAGTGAAAAGCAGGAACGGGATGGGGACGCGGACGGGAATTGACGAACGGGAATTGGCAAACGGGAATTGGCAAAACGGGGGATGAGTGTGAATATGAGATGGATCTATGAAACGCAACAAGTCAAAAGCGGGAACAGGACCGGGACGGGGATGGGAACGAGAATTGGCCAAACCGTGGGCGCGATTTCGATGATGAAGTACTTCATTCCAGACGATGCGAATCTTCTCAGCAATTCACACAACGAATATGCAGGCCTCTGATTGCAATATTTGATGAACGATTTCATTGGTTTTCTTTTCACACTTGACGATGGATAGCCACATCATGAATGCAATATCGAGACTTCCACAACACATCTCGTCGTTGATTGGTCGATTTTTTCTTTTCACACTTGACGATGGATAGCCACGTCATGAATGCAATATCGTGACTCCCACAACACATCTCATCGTTGATTGGTCGATTTCTTATCACTCCTTCCGTAATGATGAGGATTCTTTACTGTAGCAATTCTGATGTCTAGGTGAGAAACCTGAAAGGACAATCGGTAGACATCGTGAGGATGCTCACAAGACGGCTGGCCAGGGACCTTAAAAACTGAGAATAATGCCTTGAACTAGCCTACACGAGCAACAACCAAAAGTGTGATTTTCATACACCATATGGCCGATATGTAGAATTTGACCATTAAATCTTTTTTTTTTGGCATATGAAAATAGATTACAAATGGGCATAAGATGTTCTTGATTAATTTGCATAACAAGCTAAGAATAATTCGTTGGAACTATATGGGCAATGACCAAAAGTGTCAGTGATTTTCTGATGACCCTATATGGCCGCCATTTTGAATTTGACCATTAAATCTTCATTTTTGGCATATTTAAATAGATGGAAAATGGGAACAAAATGCAATGCATAAAGATCCCTCGATTTTGATAAATTTGTGCAGTGATGACCACAATTTAAATAGTTAATGAGCTAGCCATACAGTACCTTATTTGACCCCAATAGTGACCCCGAAATGACCTTAAATGTCCAAAATCAACTAATTTACACATATTGGTCCGTGAGGAACAAACAATTTGCCAAACCTACACTAACAAGCAGCCAGAGGATGGTAGGTCCCCCCCCCCCCAAATGGCAGCAGTATGTTGCAGTATGTTTTAGCATTGTTAATCTCCGGGGATATACATGAGGGAGGCAACTGCTACTTCATAGGCGTTGGATGCAGAAGGGTCTTTCTGCCTTCCATTAACTCAGAATGGTTGACAACATTTATTGCTTCTGTAATATAGTTTCCATGCAGTGAAGCATGGAAATTATGTAACCGAGAAGCAACCTCAAGTGACATCTCAAGGCATATTATCTGCAAACCAAATTTGCCGAGAATTTGAAGGCATCGTCAACCTATTGCCCGGAAACCAAATTTGCCACCAGGTATCACCACCTGTAGGTGCAAGTGGGCGAAACGCTATCCCAAGCATCATCATGGCTTGGTACATGTATCAGCATACAAATTTTGGGAAGAATCTGAAGAGGGGTTTTTGATCGAGTTATTGCCTGGAAACCAGATTTAGGTTTGTAGGCACAAGTGTGCGAAACACAATCCCAAGCGACATCTTACGGCATATGAATATTAAATTTGAGAAGAATCCGATAAGCAGTTGTCAAGCAGTTGTCAAATTTCAGATTTTTCCACTAGGTGTCGCCACCAGGCGAAATACAATCCCAAAGGACATATAATGGCATGGTATTTGCATACCAAATTGGAGAAGAATCTGATGAGTGAAATCAAATTTAGATTTTGGCACGAGGTGGTGCTACCTGTAGGTGCAAGTGGGTGAAACTCAATCCCAAGTGACATCTTATGTCATGGTATATTCATACCAAATTTAAGAAGAATCTGATAAGCGGTTCTCAAGTTATTACCCGGAAACAAATTTGGTATTTCGCGACCAGGTGGCACCACCTTTAAGTACAAGTGAACGAAAGGCAATCCCATGCAACATCTCCTGGCATGATACATGCATGCTAAATTTGACGAGATTCCGATGAGCAGTTCAAGTTAATGGCTGAAAACAAATTTTGATTTAACACCAGGTGGCGCCACCTATAGGCGCAAGTGGGCGAAACGCAATCTCAAGCGACATCTTATGTGATGGTATTTAATACCTAGAAACAAATTTAGGATCATTTTGCCACCAGGTGCAAGTGAGTGAAAGGGAATCTCCTGGCATGGTACATGCATACTAAACTTAAGAATCCGATGAGCATATCCGAAGCCAAAAACAAATTTCAGATTTTGTCACCAAATCGAGTTCAAATGTCAGACACATCACACATTCTGCTAGCATGGCAGTGTCAGAAATAATGGGCAGATGACTGTTTCTAGGGGTGCACATGCTAGCAGTGCATGTCGTTCTTTTGCCATAAAAATTCATTTAGTGAGCTACTTAGTTAGTACAGTTACATGATGTATATCCCTAATATGCACGAGGCCAGTAGATAGAAGAATGCCACAATATATAGTCTGAATTTATATGTGAAATATCAATATCAATATTCAATACAATTAGACGATGAAATTAAAATGTGTAGTCTGTTTAATGATAATAATTTGCTGACAAATGACCAAGATATATATAGTAAGGCTGGCATATATGTGATCAACTGATCCATGCCCTCAGGATTTGAAAAGATATGTGAATTGATGCATAAATATGTGAAAACTAAAATTGATATGGCATTATACCTCAATTGGGGTACCGCACTATCTCAAATGAGGTACTGGTACTGTACCCCAACTTAGTCATAGTACCCCATAGGTACCCTATCCAACCTAACCTGTACTAGTTCTGGATATAAATAGGTCAAAGGGGTTTCATCCAAACCAAATCAATCCGTGAACGCGCTAAGCTAGCTGATCATGCCAATCCGCTGTGAGGTAGGGATGAAATCGACATCGGAAGTCAAACGACAATGCTAATTCAAAACAAGCATGGGGAATGAAATGTACGAGAATGCATAAAAGAGCTATCGACTGGAGAACTCATTCGAATAACCAAAAATGACCAGGTAAACCCTCTGCGAGGATTCGAGATTTACCTTAGCTCCAACATGGAACCTAATGGTACATGGCTGTCATTAGGTTCCACATACTTCCATGCCACAATTGTAAGACAAAGCCCGAACCGTATAAACGATGATTTAGTTGCCCAAAAGGTGGATGTATTATGTGATGGCGGTTTCCGTCCGTCCGTCTGTCTGTCCGTCCCTCGTGTCCGGTCTATATCTGGGACAGTTTTCTATTACAGTTCTAATTTTTGGTGAGTGGATACCCTATGGGGAGACGATGTGTCGCGTACCAAAATGAAGGTCGCGGTAAGAGGTCAAAGGTCACTGGCCTAAAAAACAAGAAATCACTGAAGTGATCGTGTCCAGTCTATATCTGTGAACGTTTTCTGTCCACAGTTGCAATTTTTCATGAGCGAATACATTAGGTGGAGATGATGTGTCGCGTATCAAAATTGAGGTCGAGGTCAGAGGTCAAAGGTCACTGTTGCCTAACATCAGGAAATCATTGATCATTGACAGTTTTCTATCTACAGTTCTAATTTTCGGTGAGTGGATGCCCTAGGGGGAAGGATGTCTTGCATACCAAATGTAGGCGGAGGTCAGAGGTCAAAGGTCAGCGTGACAAGAAATAATCAGGAAATCATTAAAAATAGGGGGAAATGAAGTGTCGCATACAAAACGAGAGATCCTGAAAGATCTTGGCGCCCACCATTGTCCGATAATTGTAAGCTAATGACAAGAGGATCTTTTTGTCCATTGTTACTAGGAATAAGCGATTGATTTGTAATTTTGTTTCCAGAAATCGCGATAACAAGAATTGTTTACGGACGGACTGACGAATGGACGACGGACGAAAAGTGATTTGAACAGCCCACCATCTGGTGATGGTGGGCTAAAAATAGGTCAAGGTCGAAGGTCAAAGGTCATGGTGACCCCAAAATCAGGAAATTATTAACCATTAATGTACCTATTGACACTAAAAAATGTTTATGTGAATTTTCAAAATGGTAAATATTTTGAGATTTTTTATTTTCGGGGAAAATTGGGAAAATATTGGCCCCTGGAACAATGGTAGATTATGTCCTTAAAGGGGGCACGATGTGTCCTCTACCAAAATGTAGGTCAAGGACAGTGTGACCCCAAAATCGTGAAATTGTTAAAATTCATGATTTTTTTAGTCCATTGAGAAATTACGGAGAGCCGTATGGTCATGTACCAAAATTTAGATCCAGGTCAATAGTCGAGGTCACTGTGACCCCAGAATCAAGGTCAAAGGTCAGTGTGACCTAAAAATCAGGAAATCTTTAAAAATTACTGATTTTTTTGCGAGTGGATTCAATAGGGGGAAATGAAGTGTCGCATACCAAAAATTAGGTCAAGGCGAAAGGTCACTGACCCCAAAATCAGGAAATTATTAGAGATTATCTTTTGTGTCAGTAGATACATTATGGGGACACGATAGTTCACATACCAAATGTAGGTCAAGGGTCACTGTGACCCCAAAATCGTGAAATTGTTAAAAATCATTTTGTGTCAATTGAGAAATTATTGGGAGACGGTTTGTCAAGTACCAAAATTTAGGTCACGGTCAATAGTCAAGGTCACTGTGACTCCAGAATCAAGAAATCTTTGAAAATTACTTCTTTTGTGTCCGTAGTTACATAAGGGGGACATGATGTGTCACGTACCAAAATGTAGGTCATGGTCAATGACCCCCAAAATCATGGTGTCCATTGATACATTGAAGGAAGGCGATGTGTCATGTACCAAAATGTGGGCCAAGATCACTGTGACCCCAAAATCAAGAAATCATTAAAAAAGTCACATTTTCATATATGCCTGTCAAAGACGAGGTCGTGTAATGCGATGTTGCGTTCTGTCCATTCATCCATTAACATTTGTTGCCCATGCGATATCTCTAGTTTCAAGGTATGGATTGGTACCAAACTTTGAGCTTGCTTCAAGGTCAACTAGTTACCAAGAGTTAAGCTCATTTTAGTTTATCATTCAATATAAGATGTGATATATGTTCAACATGACGTCTCGCTTTCACTATGAGCCCGCAAGCCCACGTGATCGGATATGCCAAAATATGGATTTTTAATTTTCCATCGGGTATGGTGGACCTGAATGCACATCATGTAGGCCTACATACAAACCAAACTTTTATTTGGGCCTATACTTATGGGATGCCAGTTTGTGTAATTTCGGCGTTAACTGTACATTTTCAGTAAACTCAGCATGGGACTTGCACCCACATTTTGCCCCCATTATGGAAAAACCTCTTGTGTTGTCCATTTAATACACAGAAGTGGGGTAAGGTGAGGCAACTGTTAGCATGAATGCACATTTGTACCAATCAGCATGTGGGAGAACGTGACACATCATGCACAACCAAAACAACAAATAGAGACAACTTGGTAAGTCTCGCGAGAATAAAATAACATATTGATTGAAATTGTAGTTTAAGGGCCACTTCCCATACAGATTTCACGGCCCATCAATGTTTTATTAAACTTTCATGGTACATTTCTTCGTTGCGTGATAACCGTTGCCCTCCCACAGGTTTGATAAAGGAGCAACTAATGTAAATCATCGTTTATACGGTTCGGGCTTTGTCTTACAATTGTGGCATATTATGCAATACTGTTGGGTAGATTTACCTGGACTTGTGAAGATGGGAATGCGTATGCTGAATTTCGGAAAAATCCTACAAAGCGTTTGAAAATTATCGCTTGCAGAAAATTCAAAACAGACATCCACGGTCATACATTCATCCACGGACACAAAGAAGAAAGAACCATTTATGCTCGAGATAGACTAGGTCAGAGAATGAGCTCAGTTTGCTGGGAAAGACAAACACAATACCCAGAAAATCTGGTTAGGTCATTTATTCAAATAAATAATGAAGTTATAATCATTAATTCAAATGACAAATCATTAATTAATGACAAATGATAAAAATAGCAAGGGCATGGAGAACACATATGAATTATGTGAATTATGTGTTACCAAATGCAGTGATAGAACATGCCCCCAATTAGCAAATAATGTAAATGTTGTTATACCAGCAAAGGTGGGGAGCATAAAGGGCTTCCTTTTACAAATGTCACAAGACAGAGAATTGAGGGAGGGTAGGGAGGGTTTTTCTGTAGCAAACTGGAGAAACCAAATCCATCACTGACATTTTCCAGAAACAAATTCCAGGTAGCCGAGGAACACCAACCTCGTGTTACAATGTTGGAGAGTCTAATATAAGGGCGATAACTCACAATCAACATTTACAAAAATGAATAACTATAATCACGTTAACACTGGAAAGCGACCTTGTTGATCCTCGCATAAACTTAATTATGGTAACCCTAATTCCCTTTTATGCTCGAGATAGACTAGGTCAGAGAATGAGCTCAGTTTGCTGGGAAAGACAAACACAATACCCAGAAAATCTGGTTAGGTCATTTATTCAAATGACAATGGTTATAATCATTAATTCAAATGATAAATCATTAATTAAAATGACAAATGATAAAATAGCAGGGGCATGGAGAACACATATGAATTATGTGAATTATGTGTTACCAAATGCAGTGATAGAACATGCCCCCAATTAGCAAATAATGTAAATGTTGTTATACCAGCAACGGTGGGGAGCATAAAGGGCCACAGTTTTCCTTTTACAAAATGTCACAAGACAGAGAATTGAGGGAGGGTAGGGAGGGTTTTTCTGTAGCAAACTGGAGAAACCAAATCCATCACTGACATTTTCCAGAAACAAATTCCAGGTATCCGAGGAACACCAACCTCGTGTTACAATGTTGGAGAGTCTAATATAAGGGCGATAACTCACAATCAACATTTACAAAAATGAATAAAACTATAATCACGTTAACACTGGAAAGCGACCTTGTTGATCCTCGCATAAACTTAATTATGGTAACCCTAATTTCCTTTTATGCTCGAGATAGACTAGGTCAGCGAATGAGCTCAGTTTGCTGGGAAAGACAAACACAATACCCAGAAAATCTGGTTAGGTCATTTATTCAAATGACAATGGTTATAATCATTAATTCAAATGACAAATCATTAATTAAAATGACAAATGATAAAATAGCAGGGGCATGGAGAACACATATGAATTATGTGAATTATGTGTTACCAAATGCAGTGATAGAACATGCCCCCAATTAGCAAATAATGTAAATGTTGTTATACCAGCAAAGGTGGGGAGCATAAAGGGCCACAGATAACAGTGGAGTAAAAGATGGAGCTGTTATCACCCCACCCGAAGTCTCTGACCTAGCCCTTACAGTATGTAACACAAAACAGTAGGATGAGGAGTAATATCACTGGCCTAGTTGGTTTGATAACCTGAGAATGGCAGCAACTGGCTAGCACTAACTGAAGTAATGACTGACTACAATTGTTTGCATCTTCATGAGCAGATAAATGGTAATATAGCAGCCAACTATATCAAGACTGTGCAAGTGCATGAAATAATACAATCAGGTACATGTAGTTTACTTGCACCGGGCATATAGCAGGACAGGTTGACACAAACAAATATTAATGGAACTCATTCCCCAAATTAGCATGTAAATCAATAAAAGATAGCATGACAAACCTGGGAAATCTATTACTATGCATCCATGGATGGTGGAATATTACCTTACCAATTATAAGAAACAGAGCATAGTACCTGTGACAAATCTTTAGACTGAAAATGATAGAAATATGCATAAGTGTGCCTGAAGGTAGGGGCACAGAAATCCACATCAGCCAAGTACTGGAAGAACAAATACCATCCAGGGCAACACGAAATACCTGTCACATAGTGAAGAACCATATTAATACAATAAATATATAGCACGAGAAAGGTTCATGGGCCTGATTCCAATTAAAGGAAACAACTGGCACTGGAAGAGTCACGGTTACCCTCCTAAAAATGAGTAATGTCCTTCACTTCTCAGACATTCCCTCACAAAACATTGAACTGCCAGCCAGTTAAATTGTATGGCAGATAAAAACATGAAGATCCTCAGGGTTGTCCATTGTCCAAGGAAAGGTTATGATTAAGCCTCGCTTTCGCAAGAGTAATCTTTGAAATAAACTTGACAAAATGAAGTCAATATGATTGTTGTATAATACCTAAGACAGGAATTCACACATACCAGTATCTGTGTGTGATGGCGCTCACTGGTAAAAGACCTGAAAGTGATAATAATGATAGTTAGTACTGGATTCACAAGCCAGGGGATGATAGAATGAGGTAGGATTTCCTCTCTGAAATAGACAATGCATGATAATTCTTGAAGATAAAAGTGTTTTACAATGTCTATATTTACGCTTCCTCATGGAAAGCACTGCTACTGCAAACACACTGGTGGTCTGTAAAGTAACACACAAAAAACTTAGAAACAAACTAAAAGAATCTAATAACCTGGGATACAGTATATCAGAGGGACCAGATATACCACCGAATTAAGCTGCAGATGATATGTACAGACATGTCGCTGGAGCACCTCAACCCCCTGTCGCACTCCACTCCAGAGAACAATCTTTGGGATCACCTACATTAATAATAGCAAGCTCGCCGAGAAAAACCTGGAAATAATAATTCAAGGAAAGGAGTTAAAACAGGATTAGCAAGCATAGAGATGCTGAGAGCAGGCAACTATTTCTGTCTGTGAGTACGAAATCATAATGGAAGAAGCAACTATCAGGGTCTGAAATAGCAGCATGATCAGATATGTCTGATAAAAAAAACTTACCTCGCCTATGATCAAAGCATAAAGTTCGACCAAACTCTGGGAATTGACTGAGAATTTGAACATGTTGAATTAGCTAATCTCAGACTCTGAAAACAAAAATATAGACAATATCAAACATGCTGGCAGCTCCAGAGGACATTCAGGCTGGAGAAAGTTCTGCACAATGCTGTATGCTGTGTTGTCAAACCAGGTCATGGACATACCTGTATAGAATTGGAAGAAAAATTAAAAAGTTAAGTACTAGTTACTCATGTAAGGAAAGCAGTTTCTCATCAATGCAAGAACAAGAGCAGCTGACTCAATCAAAACAACTAGAGGCTAGGCGCATATCATTTCAACACTTCTAGAGGTCTGAGAATATAAAAGTGCCAGTGCAGTCCCCAATGACAAGAGTTACAGAGAGCTTACACTGTAATTCACACTCAAGCAGGGTCTGAAGTAGCGGTCAGACATGAGATATATTTTTCTGTAGCAAACTGGAGAAACCAAATCCATCACTGACATTATCCAGAAACAAATTCCAGGTAGCCGAGGAACACCAACCTCGTGTTACAATGTTGGAGAGTCTAATATAAGGGCGATAACTCACAATCAACATTTACAAAAATGAATAAAACTATAATCACGTTAACACTGGAAAGCGACCTTGTTGATCCTCGCATAAACTTAATTATGGTAACCCTAATTTCCTTTTTCAAGTCCACGGCCGCGTTGCGGCGAGGGGCAAAACTTATAAGCTTAAACGTAAAGGACAATCAGCAGACGTCGTGAAGACGCTCACAATTGTAGATAGCGGTTGTTGTAGTTCAATCTTGAACGTCGCTCGAGATTGAACTAGCGGTTGTTGTTGTTGGGAGCGGGGAGAGAACTATAACTACCACTCACCAGTTTGCTCTCGGTCTCTCTCGGGATCTGCACATGTACAGAATTGCCTCCAGGCCACGACAGGCCCCAAAAGGCCCAGGCCAGATAGGGTTAAATTCCCTTTTGGGGGCCAGAGGGCGTCACATGATCCAAAGTGATGGGCACCCTTCTGATATTGTTTTGTATGCCTCAGCCTGGATGTGCCAAGTTTGGTGCTTTGGTCCAGCGTGTCACGATCTTTTTGCTAAGCCACCTCACTAATGCATGAACAGATGTCTGCATGGTCTAAAACAGGGGGTTTTATACGCTGTCCCAGTCACGTAATTTCAACAAATTGACATCACGGATCAAAAACTACCCCCTGTGTCTGCCACGCCCAGTGCTCAAGAGGCTCCCTTTGCTTCGGGTTGTGAGTGTGAGCCTGCATGTGTGAACCCCCGGTGACGTCAATAAAGCAACTCGCGGGAAAAAGCCCACAGTCTGAAAAGAAGAAGTCGTTATGTTTTGTGTCCGTTTAAGAAAACAGCTGCGTTGTGTTTCTATTCCAAATTTCCATACCAGTAACCCACAAAGGATATCCACAGGTACGTTATGTTCTATCATCGTTCATTGTTGTTGTTCATCTGTAAATCCACTCTTAACTCGGTGGGTATTTTTCGTTCACAAACTTCGGAATCTATAGCCCGGCGCACACTAGCGCATGAAATCGCAAGCAACAGGATATTTGAACGTGTGCGACTGAATATCTCGAAAATCGTCACTTGTGCAACAGGATCCAAACATGCAGCGTGTTTAATATTTCGACGACAAAATGTCCGGATAAATTTGCGCCGACGACAGAAGGTAAGGAGAAGATGATCAATGAAAAAAAATTAAAAAATAGAGGGTTACCATAGGCCTACCGGTTAAAAAAAATAGAAAATAACATCATAAATTCTTTATTTCCACGAATTCAAACATTCGGAATCAAGCCCCTGTGATGCATCTTCATTTTATGAAATAAATTTCTACGTTTCCACTTCAAACTCGAAGTGGGGACGTAGAAATTGGCTGGATAAAATGAAGATGCTGTGATGTGATCTGGTTGGTTCGTAACCCAGAAACTCTGGCTGTGATAGCAATCTCAGTAAACTCAGATATAATATCACGGAATATTAGGCCTATATCTGAATTCAGCCCTATATAAATCCCGTGCACGTTGAAACTACTATTGTTAGCCAATCAGATGGAGCTCTGGTTGTAACTATTTCAAAATCACGCACACAGTAATTACAATACAATACAATACAATATGTTTATTGCACGACTCGTAAAATGGTACAAGTATGGCAAACAAAACAATATAATTACTATGGTGCACACGGTAGCTCGTGGTCTAATATATATATATATATATACATCCTGAAACAGTTTCCTTTGAAAGTCTGGCTTTGATTATAGCGTGGAGTTATTTAACTCCATGATTATAGGGTAGAAAATATCAAAAGATTGTGCCGTGCGAAGATGTTAATCTCCGTGAAGTAAACGTCAATCATTTTCAGAAAGAAAAGGTTGAAATGGTTGTGATTGCCTTATTATGGGATCTCGTCGAATATCGTCGAACCTTTCGCACGAAGTTTTCATAGCGTTACATCTAGATGCTATTTCCCTGATCTACCATCTTGGTTTACCTAGATTGGCTGTGATAGGTGAATATAGGTAAGGGGGCGTGACAACAAAAAAACAAAAAAAGACTCCCTTATGTTTTCGGGCTAGTTGGTTCGTTACACGAGGTACGGTGAATCGGTGTGCGATCCTACTCCGTATTTTGTGGCGCACCTGTTCTTCCACATTTTGCTACCAGTCCACGTGACATTTGGCGTATTTCCTGGATACGGCGGCAAACACAACGACGAGAAGTAGACAGGCAAAGAAAGTTTCGTGGGGGCACGGCCGTGGATTATCCCGGTAACTGTGTTATTTATGTTGACCTCTTCACAGCGGCATATTTATTTGCAAAAACACGAACAGTTTCAAACAGCAAAGTTAGTTTTGGAAACTGGCATGCCAGTCAATGATGTTGTTGTTGTTGTAAATTAATTGGCCACACACCCTATAACAAATTGTAGATATTGCAAAATGTCGAAAATCTGTCTTTGAGAAATTCTAGCAAATCTCATCAAACACTGCAAATGGACGGATGGATGTAGTCTGTCATGTTTGTCAAATTTGCGAGAGCTGTTCAATCACTCTCATAGATTTTTTTTTATGGCGAGAGTGATCAGTGATTAAATTTTAATCACTGTATTGTGCGAGTGATTCAATCTTCTTCTTGATATTACTGCCCGATACATATCATTTTCCAGGAGAGTGATTATTAACTCTTCTGAGGAAATGGTAGGTGAGTGATGGAGAGGGAGAGTTTTAAAAATAGAGACTGATGGATGGATGTACTTGGGCATTCCATTGCACATGATGGGTGCTGGTCCATTGTGCGAACACGCCATGCAACTAGTATCTCCCAACCTGCCTTACACATCATCCCTCAATCCTTGCTCTTTAAATATTATATTATTACTAGCAGCTGATAACCTGAGTAAGAGAACACAACTGGTAAAGGCGAACAGGTCCACACAAAAGAGGTACCGGTACAATACTAAATCCTGGCAAATGAACTAATCTACTAATGAAACTGAATGGATGGTGAATTAGATTTGAGATTTTCACTTAAAAGATTTTTTTTTTTTTTTTTACAAATTTTTTATTTCACTTAAAAGATGACGATTTCATTTAGCTCTTGACTGATGCATTTAAACTAATTTGTAAATTTCAATTCACTTTCCAGGTTCAGATTCAAGTCCGACCATTATAGCCTTTGTGTCCAGCATAACTTAGATAGTCTTCATATTCTGGTTATCGAAATGGTGTTGTTCATCAATGTGAACGTTGGTCAGCGAGTGGACGTCTATCTGTGGAACATCATCTACACAGGTACTGTCCGATACAAGGGCTGTGTGGTCTCGCAGAAAGGAGATTGGGTCGGCGTGGAGTTAGACCAGCCAGGTAATATCAGTAGAATAATATGGCATTGAAGTTAGATTGTAACGGTCGATTTCTATCCCCAGTTGTTACACATACATGTACTTGTGACATTCCTCCTCCCACCTCATTCCATATTCTTTTTGTGCATGTCAATATCAAATAACAGTATTATTACTGTTATACTATAACAGTATTATTTGATAAGAAGTGCATCCATACTTGTAATACAGGGATTGAAATATTCAAAATAATTTACCTGTCACACGAGACAGGTGACCAAAAGTTTACCTACCTGATAGACAGGTGTAAATTTCGACCTCTGATAATATAGGTATGTGGAATATTCTGTAATTTTAATACATTCAAGTTTAGCCACTTTTCATTAGTATGCAAATTCCATCTATTAATAAAATTTTTGTCATAAACATATGTGATTCCAACCTGCTCACTGACTGTGATACACAGGCACAAGCAAACAATTATTGCTCTTTAAACATGTCTTATGCTTGGAGGTGGCCCAGGCCACTGACATGACTGAGGGCAGCCTCTTTACTCAAGTTGAAGTCCTAGCTGTATCTGTACCACTCAAGACCGTTATTTTCTTGACATACCTGTATGCATATTTGAGTTGTAAATTTAATTCATGATACTCTAACAAAGACGGCAGGCTCGCTGATGGTCTTAAAATATTCAAACTACTGCGCATCCACGGAAGCATTATGGAAGTGATCGGATCATAGATGAACAAACGCTTGTGCCCTATCAAGGTCAACAGCTATGAAAACATGCAGTGATTTTGTAATCACTGTGAGCAGTTTAATAATTTGATATTTATATCTTTGTGCTCTGACATTGAAGTTTAATACCAGCTTAGTTTTTCGCCATCTGGTGGGATGTCGATACTTGTAACGCTCAGTCCTCTGGTGGCAGGTCTGATGTGACATCACAATTAAGGGAAGATGAGCAATGTCAGTTTGCAGATCTCTTTTAAAAGCTTCTAGCTGACAATGTCTTCAAATGAAACCAAGTGAAGTCGATAGACCAATATTTCTACCATTATTCAACCTATATTATAAAATATAAAAGGGAGAATCTATAAACTTTACATTTCACCTTGGCATTTGTAAGTTACTTTCAAAATGGCAGTAGAGTTGTCCCCCTTCATGTGTTATTCTGTTTAATAGCACATCAAGGGGGGAAACTCTTGTTGCCATATTAATAACAACAAAGAGATTCTACTCCTGACAACAGGGTAACATTAACAGTAGATCCCTACAAATTTATACTGTTTTCTCATTGCAAATAGGAGACACACTTGTACAAGTGATCAATTGTCACCTACTGAATTGATTTCATTAAGATTCTCAGTTTATATATACTTTTGATTTTAAATGTTTGCTTTAAATAATTTGGTCCTTATGTTCAATGATGTTTCTCTGCTCTTGAAAAACATACTTCCACATTTTATTTCCCTCCCTCGTTACATGTAGCATAAATATCATATGAAGAAACTCATAACTTACACGTAACACCTCTGAACTTCTTTGATCATACATTACAAGTCTTTTCCTCATATTGTGTATATTTTATTTGTGCAAGTAAATAGTCAAAGTAATTTTGCTTCTATTGACATTGGCTGCACTAATTTTGTGAATCCTGCGCACGTTTTTGAAGGAAGAAAAAAAAAAGAATCTTCTCTTAGTGAATTTTAAAAAAGAAATCCATCGTATTTCTGATTGTATACAAGTGGTAGTTAGAAATGGTGATCAAAATGGCATAAACTGTCAATTAAACTCTTGTAGGACAGAAAATATAGATTAATGTCATTGGCAATAGAAGTCCTTTTTTTATCACTTGGCAGAGTGAATGCTTATAACCCAGCCAAGTGATTTCTTTTTATCACCTGTACAAGTGAGTCCCCTGACTGACAGAGTTGACCATATAATTATTATTTCCCCCTGTCATGTTCCAACCCAAAGTTTCTGTTGAGGGCTACCACTAACAGATTGATAGTTTCATAGAGTGAGAATTGAACTCCCACTTCATTTTCTTGTGGTTATTGTGTGTATTGTGGAATGTTTACCCTAAAGTTATATGGATGTGTTGTTGCATTGTAGTTGGGACCCACTGTGGTTTGTACCGAGGTAGGAGATATTTCCAATGCTGGGACAAACATGGAATCTTTGTCAGAGCTAACAGACTACGGTTCAAACCTACAACTAGATGGTGAGTATGGTAATACCTATAGTATCTACGGAGGGCCAATGTCTGGCTGATGCAACAACAACACCATTTTCCCAGTTTGATGCCAGATATTGAAATTGAAAACGAGGCCGCGCTATGTCGTCGATCAACTGAGACCAGTCACATGGTTGTGAATGAAGATTGGGGTGGCTCCTATAAATAGTGATCCTTTATTTAAAATGGCGGGGTCACATGACCAATCACTGAAGGGGATACAGCTGGAACAGTACGCAGACACTGTCTGTTAATATCTTGATTTAACAGAGAGTCGTACAGTCTTAAGTTAGCACGGTAATCCCTCTAATAATTCAATCACAGGAAGTGAAATTTCCCACCATAAAATCTGGGGTGATCAAATCTATTGGAACAAGAAGTTGACAAAATGGTTCAAAATCATGCAGATAATCCATTATTTCTTCATTATTCAATAATTTTAGAGGGTGATCAAATTTATTAGAACAGCTGATTGAATTTGGTCTCCAAAAGTGGGGATGATTTTGATAGGGGGATTGAATTATTAGAGGGATTAGTATTACCGTATCAACGTGATAATAATAATCTAATTTAATCATGAAAATTCAGTTGGAGCTGGGTTTCAGCATTGCTCGATCAGGAGAACAATGGAAATACTGAACTTTATTGGATGAACAGTTTGTGGGAGAGAAAGATATGGGGTTTTTTCATGATGAAAATCATGTATGGTAACATTGTAAATATATGTATTTGTCAATTTCATTTATTTTACCAATGTTATTAACAGTATATTTTTCTGTATTCCTACATGTAGCTTGTACAACTCCTATCGGACTATTAAGGAGAATGAAGATTTCCGTGACGACACATTGTTTAGGAGAACCAGTAAGTTATATGTCCAGATGTTTAACCTTCATTTAATCATCTCGGATACAATGGCATAATAAAAGCGTCATAAAAACTTTAGATATAGTGGTCATTTTCAGATTGACTTACGGTAAAGAATATTAGGGAACTTAACGTAAACATTGATGTCAGTGGTTTTGAAAACCATGCAAATGATTCGATTAAAATTAAAAATCTTATTTGTAACGTTATTCAGACATGGCATATTTACCAGTAACATTGTTATAAGGTACAATGTAACTTGAATTAAAAAATGTAGATGATATAAGATAACATTTTAAAATACGAAGATGTTTTCAGGAATGTTCATATATCTGGTGTTCCGCTTTATTAAAATCATGCAGAGCGAATACATAAATCGTCCTGTTATGTGAATAGTATTTACTTAGGAGTTAATGACCGCCTTAGTGAATATTATCATGTAATAATTTTTTGATGTTTAGTTTTAGACCGTCGGTCTAAAACTAAACATCAAAAAATTATTACACGATAATATTCACTAAGAAGGTCATTAACTCCATATTCTAACTTGCACACTGATCAATATTTCCTCATTTCATAAGCGGAATGGCAAATTTTCTGCAAACTTGTCCCGTTTTGATGCGCGAATTTCGTGACTGGTTTGCAGGCCATGCTCGTGTGTGCTGTCCGTTAACGAGCTGCATCTGTGTGAACTCCGCCCACTGTGCAGTGAATGCACCAATCGTCGCTCAGCTCTGTGGTACTGCGTCACAAGAATGAGACGTCATCAGTTTGGTACGTGAATGTAACAGATCACAACGAACAAATGAAGATTATCGTGTATGTTTTGAGGTCTGGACCATTCAGTGCACGGCTATAACGTGGAGCATGTTAGAATTACATGTAACTGTGTAGAATATAAATGTCAACTTTCAATTTCACTTTTTCTCATGTTCTATTGTAGTTCCAGAAGTGAAGAATAGTTGGTATGACCCCATTGCTATAACAGATATCTATAATGGTCGTACAGAGTCCGAGTTTAAAGGTAAGAAATTTAGCTTATACATGTATGTGAATATCCAATATGTCGTGAATGTGTGATCCAATTTGTCCAATTCCAAGAGTTGAGTAACTCCCTCAACCCTCTCTGTACCGTATCGATACAATTGTACTGATAGAAAAAAAATGTTTGATTGCCTGTCATTGGTATATGAAAGTGGAGGAATTCTGGACAAATATTTCATGATTCTTGTCTGAAAGCTTGATCAATGTCCTGTTCTAATAAACTTGATTACACCCTGATTTAATTTCAGTTCCTGTGACTGAATTATCATAGAATTTGCTGTGAATTATTATATAAATTTACTGTGAACTCTTAGAGGGTTTACTGTGAATTATTAAAGAATATATCATACCCGTAAATTTCACAGTGACTGGGATTTTAAACATGGACATTAGCCTGTGTATGACATGTACAGGTACAACGTTCTAAGGCAAGAGTTACGATGTAATAATTTTGTGAACTCCTACCTGGTCATATATAGGAAATAAGCTAGGTCCGTACAGCTGAATCAATCTTAAGGAAAACACTTATCCTTGGAAAAATTTATTCCACTTGAAATTATGCTGGCCTAAAGTATATTCTGGTGTGCCGATAACTTGTATCAAATTCCTTATTCATGTTGCATGTACCTGGAGCTATGCTTGTATTGATTCGAGTACTGCGAGGTTCAAGTTCATTATTTATTGGAAAATTTCAGACCATTCGCTGTGTGGTATTGTGTCCTATATTTGCTGATCAATAAGGCCAGAATGAAGTTGGTTCGTTGTTTCTGGTGAGCGTGTATGGTAATTCGTCCTATAAATAAATCACAGGAAGTGAAATTTCTCACCAAAAAATCAGGGGGTGATCAAATTGAACAGAACAGGAAGTTGACTGAAATCATGCAGATAATCCAAAATTTCTTCGTTGTTTTTATTAGTTTAGCATAGAGTTTGATCAAAGGAGATGGTACATGTACAATAAGGCAGGATTTTGGCCTATACGTGGTGCAGCTGAAATCGAAAAAATAAAATGTCCAATAAATAATTGTGTTTTAATGTAACGGCAAGAGAAAATATATGTACACAATATGTGAAAGTCCTAGCTCATTTGCGTTATGATTGTATAGTTATGTCGTGAGAAATGAGTCTAACTCGAGTCATTCAAATGCACATTTAGACATGAAGGACCCTTTGGACCAAAACGCCATAAAACTTGGTGCTGTGCGGTGGCATTATATCTCCACTGCTGGAAAATCTTTTTGGTCCAAGGGGTCCTTCGTGTCTAAATGTGTCTTTAAATGACTCCATTTAGACCCTTTTTTCACGAAATAGCACATGCTGCGGATTTCAATTTCATGTCATGACAACAATGATAACGAAATCGAGCTAGAACTTTTACATATTGTTTACATATATTTTCTCTTGTCGTTACATTAAAGTACAATTATTTTGAGAGCATTTTATTTTTTCGATTTCAATCGTACCTCCTCCTTTGTTTGAATGACTGATTGGATTTTCCCCAAAAAATTGAGGGTACCTAGTTCAATTGGGTGATTGCATTACATGTATTTGAGGGTATACCATATCTTGTTTTGAACCATGTCATGCATGTAGTTTGAGAATTTAATTTTCATTTATCTGACCAAGGCAAAAGTTAAAGCTGTAATCAGCCTCAAAATGGATGGATTTTGTAAACTCTCCTCTATGCATTGTTTCAGCAGGGAAGATTACGAAAGCATTATTTGTATTATATTTGAAGATAGTGGGATAGCCATATACAACGAATGAAGAATATCTTCTCAGAGAAATTTGAAACTCTGCCCGCTTCGATGGGTTTTCTGTTTCGTCATGGAGTGTGTGTTGTACGCGGAGAGAAAAATGATGTCGCTCCGTGACGTATGAGTGACGTAGCGATGCTCACGAATCTGAATGCTGCACAGCAGATAACATCATGGCTCGTGTCTACGGTTCGGTAATGTCGCATAGCACATGCATTGGTAGAATGCACCATACGTGTATACGCTTGTTGACACGGCCATGGAAAAATAAACGGCTTGCTATGCTGTTTATTTCTAAAGATCATTTCCTTCTATTTTCTCGTGAAGGATAGAAACAAATTTAGTTTATTGTGGTCAAATGTGTGTCATTTTGTACCTGTTGTATACATATGTCACTTTCGTTGAGTTTGAGAAACAGTGATTTCAGCCCAGATTTGAGGCTGATTACATCTTTCATGAGTGTGATGTAATGTGATGCTGTGAAACTGAATGATAGAATAAAGCTAACTGTTATTGAATACTTCGATCACTGGAAGTGTATTTTCCCCAGCTGCATGGTTCAGAAAAATATGAACTGTGGTAAAACACGTTTTTTTGAGAGTCTGACAAGAAACAAAGAACTATATTTTTTGGCCTAACGTCACTAAATAACCAGTAATCTCTTTTTTTGTCTTCCACTTGCAGAGGCTGAGGACATGTTTGCCCCCAGACGAAGTTATCATTTGTCACATTCCGTCAGCAATTCCATCCCTGCAGTCACCATGTTGACCCGACCACGCACAGCCGCTCTGTCCTACTCCAGCCGGCCTATTCATACTGAATACGGCTGGAGTCAAGACGATGATTATTTCATCAGCAGCCCAACAATTCCCAAAACACACATGCCCTTCACGGCCCTCAAAAGACAGGTACGACGTGGCTGGGAAAATGCCCATTACACTCGCGAAATGTCCGTGCCATCAGGAAGAGACTCAATAAAAATTTATCAGTGGAACGATATATCAGAATAGAACGATATATTTGAACAGCTATTATTTATATGTGTAGAGGAAATAAGTGGCCTATTTTGGAAGTATATCAGACCCACAATCATCCACTCCACTTCGGGGGGGCCCTCAGTGGCTGAGTGGTCTAAGGCACTTCACTGGTGACCGCTAGCCTCAGGACGCTGAACCAGCACAGGTTTGAGTCCAGCTGGTGCACGTGTGAAAGTTTGTCAGTTACTTGCCGACGGGCGGTGGTTCTCTCTGAGTGCATGCTCCAGCTTCCTCCACCAATCAAACTGACTGTCACCATATGAGTGAAACAACCTTGAGTGTGACAGTAAGCCAAATCCAATGACAGATTTTAACACAGGAAGGTGGGAAGGGTTTTCAGACTAGTGTAGAAAAGAAACCATACTGGGACTGTGTTGGAGCCTAATGCAAACCCTGGTGATCATCTGTCCTCGCTGTGT
The DNA here is from genome assembly GCA_036873755.1 of Hanleya hanleyi. Lineage (NCBI taxonomy): Eukaryota > Metazoa > Mollusca > Polyplacophora > Lepidopleurida > Hanleyidae > Hanleya > Hanleya hanleyi. Next base: position 52,618 of record JAVTVY010021209.1, on the reverse strand, counting down.
AATTGTCCTTGTAATATTCTAATTCAGCCTTATGCACTCCGGGGACCAACTTACAGAAGTTACCAAAAATATAACCTAGGCAAGTTATCAATTATGTGTAGCAATAACTCTGAAAAGTTATAAGTTGTGGTTTTCATTTGAGCACAAAATGTTTGTGGAAGAAAATGCCAGAAGAAGTTGACCAGAGGGAAGATAACTTGATCTAATGCAAACTTCGCAAGGTTGACAGAAGATTGGATTTAGCTATAAATAGTATGTCAACATTCCATCTGCAGAGTACCTGATAACTTTATAAGATTGATATAATGTCAATTTATGCAGTAAACAAAAACGTTTTTGGCTCTTCAAAAATGAGTGTGGCCTTAGTGATACCTCCTTCGACCTTTATTAATGTCGTGCGTTTCCAAGAAATATATCAATAATTGAGGGGAAAATCTGGGATGAAAGGATATAGCCGATACATAATACATATATCTAGGTTATAATCTCGTGTTTAGGGCGCTTCACTGGTGACCACTAGCCTCACACCGCTGAACCGGCACAAGTTCAAGCCCCTTTGGTGCATGTGTGAAAGTTTGCTGGTTACTTGCCGAAGGGCGGTGGTTCTCTCGGGGTACTCCGCCTTCCTCCACCAATAAAACTGATGAGTGAAACAACCTTGAGTGTGACATTAAACCGAATTTATACCCTCCAGCCCATATGTCTTGTGTATTACATTAAATGTACCACTTGCACTTGAATGCATGCTAATTGTTAAACATAGTATCAAGGGTTGCGTTAAATGAAATAAGTAAGTTATTACGTGCGGTGACTTCACTACTGGTCAAAATATCGTTATTCTGTGAACATAGAAAATTTGAATATAATGACTTGTAGAGGTTATACTTTGAATATAATGACTTGCATAACTTCTGTAAGATGATGTACTTGTATCAGGGTACCTTGTTAGTGCCTTTATTGAGATGCTCTCTACGCCTATGGTATAATCCTTCCATTATATTTCAATCACAGGAAGCGAAATTTTGCACTTAAAGTCAGGGGGTGATCAAATTTATTAGAACATAAAGTTGACAAAATGGTTCAAACTTTTCGGAAAGTGTATGACCTCCCCCTGAATAACTGCCACTCTTTAAGGTTAGAGGTATGAAACACTGCTTCCAGGAAGTAGTCGCCTCAGTTTTACTTTTACCAAAGGCATCCGCAATTATTTTAATAAGATAAAGATTGATAAACTATTCCAGAATATTTCTTTGAAAAACTATTCCATTTCCACTTTCTACATATGAACCGATAGGTCTTGCTTAGGTGTACATTATAAAGATAATTGTCTTGAAAAATATAATATCTAATTGCGAGGGCCTTTGGTATTTACCGGAAGTTCTCTGAACTAATATGACCCTAGTGGAACAAGGGCGATAAAACCCTTTCCGAATTGGGCTATAACTTGTTTACGCCATCATTTTTGGGGATGGTTATTAGTAATTTAGGCAGTTGCTCAAATGTAGCTGGTATGCATTCTATATACTAATTGTTTAAATTGATATATTTGTAATGAATAACAAAATTATCTGTGATAAATTAAATCAGTCAAAGCTGTGATCGATTAGTCTCTCTGTTTTAAGAAGGTTGATCTCTCTCACTCGAGCTCCATCACTCTCCCAACTGTTTGATCACTCCCCTAACTTCTCCAGGAGAGCTTTTGATCACTCTCCTGAAAACGCAATGGAGAGGGATATTGGGCCGAGTGATCGCTCTCATATTACTCGCGCAAACCACAGGGGCTCGTTACCATTGTTAATTGGTTAATTAGGTTATTCCCTACCTCGACCCCCGTATAATCAACCTAATTAACCAATTAACATTTATTCCCTACCTCGACCCCCCCCCCCCTATAATCAACCTAATTAACCAATTAACAATGGTAAAGAGCCCCTGTGCACAAAACAGGAGAGTGATGAACCGCTCGCGTAGATTTGACAAGAGAGACGAATGTACGGTATTTTGCAAATACTTTATAATACTTTTTTTACATTAACCTGATAGCATCTACCAAATGTTTTGCTGCGTAATATGTAATAGATTTAAAGGAAATTATATTTATTCCCATAGATCATGTGATATATAAGTTTTAGTGAATGGTTTATGAATATTATATTGATATACATGATGTACAAACATATTGCCTAATATAACTTTTTCTATCTGTTTTTGAGACAAGTGTTCATATATTTATTGGTCCCAAAATCTGATCTCTCTTTCTCTCTCTCAATCACGTGATCAATTGTGTGTTCATTCATCTGCATGACACGTGAACATTTATCCGGAAACCTAACACCGCTTAAGCCCAACTCACACTACGAACAATTTGTTGTATTAGAACAGAACAGTTTGTTCGTGTTTTTGTTCATGGTAACCTCACACTACGAACATTTTCTCTTGACCGCCAGTCACCGCGATCAAGCAGCGATACCATTTTGTTGTGTCGTGTGAGAGCGGCTTTGTCACATGACCGACAGCTGCCAGTTGATTGGATAACTGTTGGTAAATGTTCGGACAAATGTTCGCCATCACCACGCACTGAAGACAAAACCGGTTTTGAGGACGAAAACATGTTCCGAAAATCAAACATGTTTGATTTCACGAACACGTCCCTCGAACAAAATGTTCTTGTTTCTGGGCACCTCACACTGCAGACAAAACATGTTCTGAACAGTGTTTTCGTTCTAATACAACAAAATGTTCGTAGTGTGTTCGTAGTACTTTATGTAACACGAAACCAATTAAATTGTTATTGTCAATGCAAAGTACATGTGCCACAAGGCGTGAAGTCTGGTATGTAACCAGATACACAAAATTAACGCTTGCTCTTCCAAGTGTGCTGGGCCCATGCGCTGGCAATTAAGTTGATGCCGTGAGGGAGGTGACACAACCTGTAACCATCTGGGTCATCTATACGCGGTAAGACTGGATGGATGGCGGAGTGTACGCAAATGGGAGGTAACAGACTAACTGAATTGTATAAAGATTTAATTGTCATGGATGTTGGGGATCTGCACTGCATCAAGGGATAGAAGTGGGATTTTATTGTCATGGATTGGAAGAAGGGGTGGGGGGGGGGGGTTACGTCATCAGGTTTCAGTGACAATTGCCAACAATCCAATTACAGACGATTAAAACAGTTTAGGTCCACTTATCCAGATTTAGGTCAGCTTGTGAATGGTTCTTACCATAGTGGAAAATCTGGGTAAAATTTCAGGCCTAGAAATTCATGGAATTGTGTGTCTGGTCATGGAATTGTGTGTCGATCTGGTCATGACATTGTGTGTCTGGTCATGGAATTGTGTGTCTGGTCATGGAATTATGTGTCTGGTCATGGAATTGTGTGTCTGGTCATGGAATTGTGTGTCTGGTCATGGAATTGTGTGTCTGGTCATGGAATTGTGTGTCGATCTGGTCATGGCATTGTGTGTCTGATCATGGAGTTGTGTGTCTGGTCATGGAATTGTGTGTCTGGTCATGGAATTGTATGTCTGGTCATGGAATTATGTGTCTGATCATGGAATTGTGTATCTGGTCATGGAATTGTGTGTCGATCTGGTCATGGCATTGTGTGTCTGGTCATGGAATTGTGTGTCTGGTCATGGAATTATGTGTCTGGTCGTGGAATTGTGTGTCTGGTCATGGAATTGTGTGTCTGGTCATGGAATGGAATTTTGTGTGAAAGTTATGGGAAACTTTCCACTTGAACTTTAATGTCCATGGATGATCCCGACATTTCGTGAGCTCTGGCCTCATTAGTCAGAATACCATAGCTTTCATTTCTTCTATTTATTGAATTTTCTGAAGGGTATAATTTACTACACTAAACATATAGCCTGGAAATCCATCGTAGGCTACGAGAAGGTTTTTTTTTTTTTAGATGCACACTCCTATATTTGTCATGAATCACGACACCATATACACATTAATAAAGATGATTATAAATCACAAAATTATATACACATTAGTAAAGATGCACACTCATATATTTTGTCATGAATCACGACACCATATACACATTAATGAAGATGCATGCTTATATATTCATTATAAATCACAAAATTATATATACATTAGTAAAGATGCACACTCATATATTTTGTCATGAATCACAACACTATGTACACATTAATGAAGATGCATGCTTATATATTCATTATAGATCACAAAATTATATACACATTAGTAAAGATGCACACTCATATATTTTGTCATGAATCACAACACTATGTACACATTAATGAAGATGCATGCTTATATATATTCACTATAAACTTCCAGATATTCCGTCTCCGGATTTGATACTTCTTGTACTAAACATATTGCTTTAGCTATCGTTTTGCCTACAAATATCAGTACTTGATCGTACAGTAGTATACATTGGGGTCTGTTGAGAAAATAAACTTGTTAAGTTACCCTTTGTTGTGATTTTGTTCGTTTGTTCGATTATTATTAGGCCTATTATAAGCCAAATATTTGCTTGCATGCGTTTGAGGTGAAACATGCCACAAAAAAGTCTGAAAACACACTGAACCATCATATTAAATTTGCAGCTGCATGTGTATCGCCCATTGTGCTGTTGCGCTATTCATATTTATAACCAGTTTCTGAACAGCATCTTCCATTGATTACACATTCTGGAAACATGAATGGTTTATTTCCTTGCCGAGAGGGCTAAGAAAATCTAAAAAGGAAGATATGGAGAGGATAAGACGAACACTAAATCAAAGTTGAAGTGACAGCTTTCCCTCCTCCAGTGCTGTTTTGCAGAAAGTCGATATATTTATCCGTAATTCTACATTTTCTAGGAAATAAAGTTGTCATTGAAAGGGATTAGTCCACGTTATAACCAGTGGGACAGGGCCGATGTGAACCGTGGAGGGGGGGATGGTGTGTCGGGAGAGGGAAATGGATGGGAGTGAAATGGTGTAAAAAGGACCCCACCGAATGGTCCCGGGTGTGAAAAGATAAAGTAGTCGAGTGGCTTACCGTAAAATAATCGGAAGTTACTTACATTTGTGACAAAAGTATTATCTTTTGCATGCTGATTTGTGATTGTTCCAGGACCCCAAAAATCTATGGCTGCCAGCTGAACTCTGCACGGGGTGGGTTTTATGATGTAATTTGGAGGGGGAGGGGGAGAATAAAATGTGTTGACCTAGACCAACCGCCTGCCCTTTGTACTCATTTCTATTTATGGTGAACACTTTTACATGGAAGGTACATATGCCACTGATGTTCATTAAATGTACCGTGACAAGATTACAGATAGGCCAGCTTTGATGAATTCAAAAATGGCCACCAAATTGGGAACTATTGTTGGACATTTTCATCAGTTTGACACAATTTTTTACCGAGATACACTAAATTACAACGCATATAAGGGAAGTGGGAAGAGGTGCCGACATACTGACAGAGCCACATGACTTCACAGCATAGTCTTCTGGTTAACCTATTCTAAAGCACATACCAAGAATCTAACGATTCGTGATATGTGTTGTATCTCAGGTACGCTTTTATTGTACCTGTTCATGTAGCAACGTGGATGACATGACCAGAAGGCCCCTAGCACCGGCATAAGCGGTATTAGATACAAATCTAGAGAGCTATGATGGAAATGCTCTGACAACTCGTATATTGATAATTGGTGAGCTGTATCGCTGTGACAACTCGTACACTGGGGATTGGTGAGCTGTATCGTCGTGAGAGGAAGATGACGGTATTGAACACAAAAGACTAGTCTGTAAGGCCCGATGTCGACCCAGCATCAACTTCCCACAATGCCAACATATATCAAAGACCAAAAATGTCTGTACAGGGGGCGGGCCTGGGTGACGAAACGTCCACCAGCCAGCAGAATCCCTCCATATACAGGGCTATAGGGTACAGGGGAGTGCGCATGCGTACGATGACGTACGTCATTTCTAAGTTCTGTTCTCCAAGAGCTCCAAGCTCAGACTCCAAGGGCTCCGAGCCCCGCCCTATGGGAGCTACCACCACCACCAGGTGATGACGGGCGTCAACGCCCGGTGGTAATGGTGGTGGTGTGTGGTGGTGTCTGTACATATAGGGATTATCAGTCCATATGTACATGTATTGGTCGACTAATCAAAATTTCGCTACCTCCCGTACTGATGATATCACCAATGACGTCGCAGATGACATGGGAATCACCAAGTTGTGGTCTACAATATGAGAGCTTCAAGACGACACCCTACACTCCATCTTTGGATGAGATATAGAACCTCAATCTCTCAAATATATCCCTGCGCACCCCATGAATTACCACTTCACTTACTACACCCCAAATTTGCAAACAAGTCTTTCAGGACATGCTGCCGTTACAGTATCCTGGCCTGCCCGACGACGCTTAGGCCAAAAGCGATTCTGGCCGAAGATGAAATTTTATCAAACGACGGCTTCTAATTGGACAAGAGCCTTCTTGAATTGTAAACATACCCAACGCGGATCCCCCAGCGTGGGTATGATGTACTGGAGGGGCTAATAACATGATTGACCTGTCATCCTTGTTGTTGTTGTTCTCTGATCTGTCTACATCAAGGCGTTATGCTAGGGCGTTATGGCGTTAAGATAAAGCATTGAGGCGTTAGCATAGGCGTTGAGGCATTGGTCCACCGCGACCTTAAGTTGACCTAACAAATTTGCATATGACCTCTGTGACGTCACTTCCGGATACGCTGAGGTAACTCTACCAGGTAGCCAGAGCGAACATGGCCACCTCTCTCCAAACGCACTTGTTTGCACTACTACTCCCAAGTGATCTATAAATAGAACAGGGGTTTTTCAGAAAATTCCCCGAAAAATTAACCCTGATAGTTTCTGCTTTCTGTACTACTAAAATGGATTACTTCCCTTGAATTTTATTTACCCGAAATTGAGAGACTACACTATCTCAACAACAACATTCTCATTTCTATGACTCCGTGTGACCAGTGAAATGGTGTGAGTCAGGAGCGGGATTCAAACCCACACCGACATGTGAAGACCAGTATACCCATACCCTGGGGAAGACAATTTAATTGATCGTGAGACTGGCGCCTTAGAACACTTGGCCATCTTGACCAACGCTGGTTATCGTGGTCATATGGATTCATATATAATGCTATATTTGTACAATGGTTTTACAACATGGCGAAGAATAACGATAAAGGTGTGTGCCGGAAGTGGGATTCGAACCCACGTCCCACATATGTGGACCAGCACTTAAGACTGGCGCCTTAGACCACTCAGCCATCCCGACCAACGTAGATTATGACGGACATAATGAGTCCTATATAGTGCTACTTTTTGTTGTTCAATGCTTTTACATGTCGCGGTGTGTATGCCATGAATGCCCTTATGGCTGCACTGATTGGTTACTTCCCCAGCCCATCGATTGACTGGTCTATGCGCGTTAGGGCGTTAGGATAGGGCGATAAGATAAGGCGGTAAGGCATTCAGACGGGCATTAAGGCGTACAGATAGGGCGTTAAGGCGTAACAGCGTGCGTCCGTATTTCGATGAATTAGTGACAATTCCATGCAATATCTAGGCAAATCAGAGCTTCTGAGCTATTTCACCAGGGTGTTGAAGCGTTTAACTTGGCGTTTAACTTGGCGTTTAACAAGATGACACCTCAGAAGACGCATTCGGTCCACGGATGGTCCATCTCTACCCCAACCACTTTCCTTCACACTCCCCAAAATGCCCACTTTGGGTACTACTCCTACTGATGTCACCAATGACGTCACAGATGGACATCCCTTAAGTCGTGGTCTACACCACGAGAGCTCCACTTTGACACCTCACACGACGCATTCGGCCCACGGATGGTCCCTCAAACGCACCCCACGCACTTTCTATACTACTCGTTTCCTCTTTTTCACCATACAGTCTGTTGAGTACACAGCTTGTTTAAGTTAGAAAAGCCGTGGTGGTTTAGTTCAGGAACCTTACTTTGATGATATTCTGTATGTTAACATACATTTAAAGTATAAACGTCAAAAAGACGTCACAATTGTGATTTGTTTTTTGCAGCCACAGATTTTTCAAGGGAGCGACCCCAGGGGATCCTTTGGTAAAAAAAATCACGCTTTTGTCACTTACGTAAATATTATTTCACTAAGCCACCTCACTATAGGACCCAACTGTCGTGATCGAGGTATTGTTAACAGGGTCAATGGTATGGCCTTAACGATAGCTATCCCCTTAGAGGCAGTTTTTGCACCCCCATGACAATTTGTCGTCTGTATCAATAAATATACAAGATAACCATAATAAACTATATATTTTATGAAAGCATACATTGTAGGGATTCCAACTATATGATTTGTATAACTGACGCTGCTACTGTGTAGAAAATATTCCAATTTAAAAAAATTAAAATGAAAACAATAGCGTCCATTTTTCAATTGAAATTTCATGAAAACTGTTGGTCTTGTTTCAACTTTGATGGTATACCTTGGTAGGAGACAATTCGAACTAGTAAACTTTATCTCATTTTTTTTAAATTTTTGCCTGGTTTCGTTTTTATAGCTATTTCACTCAAATAAATTGAAAAAAATGTACTTTTTTACGGTCGTTTGTCTTAAAAGTTGAATAATTACAACTTACAAAAAGTGAGATAAAGTTTACTAGATCACCTTATAAGTAACAAGCATGCCAAATTTCAAAAGCGTAGCATGGATACTTTTTGAGAAATAAACGTTTAAATCTCGGATTTTGTACAAAAATGAAAGGCTAGAAATCGGGCAAAATGTGTCCAGCTATACATCTGATGAATTAACCCCTATTTTTTGCTTGAATTCTATTGTCAAATACAAATTTTTAATCTGTCTAATGGGACCTACTCGAATTCCTGTTTATTCTGGATAACTATTACACTAAGTTTTTTTCATCAAGTCGGTTTAAAGTCCAATTTAAACTTAAAAAAACGGCTAAAACTTGTTCACACCTGTGTAGATTACTTCACGGCGGGTGTCTGAGTGAAGTGGCACTGTCATAATTAGAAACAAAAATAAGGATGTTTGCATGGTTTTGATCAGAAGGGGGTACATTAATGTAAATAAGTAGGACTAATAGATAATTAGCTTACTACAATACTGCGGAAATGAGTTTTGGAAAGGGAAATTTAACAGACAAAAATAATAGTAGCCAAGCCCAAGCTAAGGCAATCTGTTTAATTGTTCCAGTGCCTCGGAAACTAAATTTTTAATCCTAATATTGAAGCCCTTCTATTTATAATTTTTATTTCATTTTTTCACCAAATGTTAGAGGAAATAGTGAATATTTAAATGAAAAAATGAAAAAAAATGACCAATTTTGACCCTCTTAGGGGATAGCTATCCTTAACGATCGCATACATCCTATATACGACGCACATGCACTTGGGTGGATGAAACGGTTCAAATTGGCCGTGGGTGGCGTCCTGTTGAAGTGCCCATGGGTGCTGGTTTTGTCCGGTCACGTATTCTGCGCAATCATTGGAGTACAGTCTGTTGTGACAGTTTCGAGAGAAAATCCCCAATACAATACTTATACCCGGGAAATCTTAATTAAGAAAGAGCGATCAACAACAATAACAAAGATTGTGTGTTACATATTTTATTATCCTTTCCATCGCATCTTACCCCAGTTGGGGGAGCCACTTTGGGTGTGTTGCATCAGACGCATCGTCGGCATGCTCTTATCCAATCAGAAGTCGCCGTTTGAGAAACTGTCCTTGTTGGATGACTATTCGCTCTTGTTCATTTTCATCGTCCGTTTGCCCGGGTCCGTCTCTAAGCATTCTCAGGCAGTCCAGGATATTGTAATGATAACAGGTCCTGCAACAGCGGATTTTGACGGCATTGTTCTGGGCCTCTGTGGGTGATATCCTCTTTCAGGTGACGCTTGCATTGGTCTTCATGATGGACCTATGGATGGGGTCGCCTTTAATTTCAAGCGGCAGCAGGCTAAACTGTTCATAGATTGCCATGCCTGTTTTTTTCTGATTGGAGGGAGCATGGTGTGCGCCTGTTGGCATCTTGGATCACCTCAGCATGGTTATCAATGAGTAAAACAAAATACGATATCCAAAGGTGTGTTTTTCTTCCTCACCCAGGCTTCCCTGGGATGTAGCTGGACTAGGAACGCCCCCGCTTTCTGTATCAGTGAGTAGGCTTTCAGTGTCAGTCGATAGACTCTCAGAATCAGCTGGTATGCTCTCAGTATCTGCATCAGCAGGCCTATCGGCTTCTGGCGCCTCGGGGGTTTTCATACCCATGTATATTATTCTGGTGTCGCATCATATTATGGTGTCTGGTGATTCTGAGTTCGCACTCAAAACATGTATAGCCCGTGTTGACGGTCAGACGTCGATAGATATAACATAGCAACGCCCTCTTGCTTAACGTTTTAACGCCGTAGTGAGATAGCTCAAATGCACTGATGGGCCTAAATGACGTTTTAACGCCGTAGTGAGATAGCTCAAATGCACTGATGAGCCTAAATGACGTTTTAACGCCGTAGTGAGACAGCTCAAATGCGCTGATGGGCCTAAATGACGTTTTAACCCCGTAGTGAGATAGCTCAAATGCACTGATGGACCTAAATGACGTTTTAACGTCGTAGTGAGATAGCTCAAATACAATGATGGGCCTAAATGACGTTTTAACGCCGTAGTGAGATAGCTCAAATGCACTGATGGGCCTAAATTACGTGTTAACGCCGTAGTGATATAGTTCAAATGCACTGATGAGCCAAAATGGTCAGGTAATATCCCATGGAACGGATACTAATTCTTAGACTTTAATCCACCGGATAAACCCAGTGGCAGCTACTAAACGAGTTTGCCGACATGGTGATTCGCATGGGATGTTTCGACGTAGATATCAATTCCGAAAAAGAAGTACAGTGACCCAGGAAGCAATCATGGATGTATGGCAGTGGCACGGCCTCTTTGCTCTTGACGGGTAGGTCCTGTAACTGAGGATTACGGCACATGGACACTATGATGGTAGACTTCTTCCGGCTCCAGTGGCTAGCCTACGAGCGTGGCGTGCAAGATCTACGGCATAAGTTTCGTAACTTGTGTCTAATTCCGCTTAACCCGGGCTAAAGGTGCCGTATGGATCCATGTATTTCAAGATCCTCATAATGTTCATGTGAACAGTCACAATCGAAGCGTGACTGAGATACATCATACTCTAGATAACGACTTCACAACGTAAATCATATGGATGAAGAATACTGATAAGCGATACGGATTTGATATTTTTGATGAACATCATGATGTCTTCTTGTCATCATTGAAAACTGTTGACTGCTTCTGTCTAACAGGAAATTAGCCTAGTTTTATGTATACCATGATTGATGCTTCTAATTTGGTGATAATGTTATTATATGAATTAGGTCTTTGGATTATGGAAATTCTCAATGGGCGACGGTTGAATATTGAATGACGGACCAGATGGTTGTATTTCGTCAAGTGGCTAACTAACGCTATAATCCAGCAGCTTTGTCAGAGTTGCGAGGATGCCATGTCACCCCATTTCTTCGAAATTAGCAGGTTAATCTATTCCCGATGGTGGCTGTCTACATCCCTCATATGAATCAGTTGCTGATGACCTACCCTACTGTTCATCGCGAGTTCTTGAATGGCCACCGTGCAGTCCGTCGGTGTAGTCACCAAGTTGCTAAAATGCTGACTGACCTGAACCTTGAAAAATCGATCAACCCGATTCAAACATTGAAGGTGGCATCACGGGCATCAGTCAGAAACCAGGTGTACCCAGACAGCTAGTTCTTAACACAGGGGCTCGTTACCGTTGTTAATTGGTTAATTAGGTTGATTACAGGGGGGGGGAGGTCGAGGTAGGGAATAAATGGGGTACCTCGACCCCCCCTATAATCAACTGTAACGTGTACGAGCAGGACCAGTCGTGGTGTTTACGAGAAAACGAATCAATAACCGGGATTGCCCACTGGCATTCTGGCCGTCACCGTCGTTAACCCCTTCACTAGTAGAGATCCGGGGCTCGAAGAGATGATCACAACCCTACAAGGATGACTGACGCTAATGTAAAGGTCTATTATGGTATATTCTGCACAAATGGTATACGCGGTTACAAATAATAGCGTAGAACCGCGTGGCTTAGACAGAATGTCTAAGGAGATGTAACGTTATGATATTTACATATATGTACAGACACTAGGGGAGTGTATGCAAATAAACTTGATGTATATATACACGTGATATGAGAGGGTGTGTGCATGCATATAAGGTTAACGGATACGTACACTTGGTGTGTGCATATAAGGTTAACGGATACGTACACTTGGTGTGTGCATATAAGGTTAACGGATACGTACCCCTGAGAGAGTGTGGGCATATAAAGTTAACGGATACGTACCCCTGGTGTATATGTGGATAATAGAAGAGAATGTGTGCAGTTTAAGCTTGATGTTATATGGCAGTAATATATATAGGAGAGTGTATGCATATAGCTTTATGGTTAATATAGTGCTTTATGTCTATGCGCGATAAGGGCGGCCTGGCTGCTGGCCCTTCTCTTCTGGGGATAAGGGCGGCCTGGCTGCTGGCCCTTCTCTTCCTCCGTCGTTGGAACGTTACGGGTGTAACGCTCTCTCCAGGGATGGCACCCCGTCGTTGGAACGTTAAGGATATAACGCTCTCTCCAGACAAGACACCCAGTCGTTGAAACGTCAAGGCCCGTTGGAACGTTACGGCGGTAACGTTCTCCCCAATATATATATACCCTCAGGCGTTGGAACGTCACGGCAGTGACGCTCTCTCCAGATATGGCACCAAGTCGCTGAAACGTCACGGCCCGTTGGAACGTTACGCGGTAACGCTCTCCCCAGAGACAGCCCCCAGTCGTTGGAACGCCACGGCGGTGACGCTCTCTCCAGAGACGTGGCAACCCGGCGTGTTCTTCACCCCCAGTCGTCGGAGCCTGACCCTAACTTGTCAGCTCACCAGTCTGCTTCCCGAACAGGTAAGTATAGCCCGGCGTCTCAACCCTCACGGCTGCTGCGACCCGTCTATAGACACGGCCTGTGACTACACAACTTCACGACAATCTCTCAGGTAAGTCCCACGGACCACTCACTCTCCGTGACCGTCAGGACAATTACTTGGGTATATATTGTATTACCATTTCATCTGGTACCGATGAAACATCATTACTGTATGTCAACTGTCGTTGGCGACCCTCTGCGACCTGGTCGCAAGCTTCTGCGACCTTCTGCGACCCGGTCGCAGATTTCTGCGACCTCCTGCGACCCTCGGCGACCCGGTCGCAGATTTCTCCAATTCCACCGTCTATCGGCGTTTCTCGGGGGAAGAAGTCTGTCTGTGCTGTGCCTTGTCTTTTCCTGTGTTGTCTGTGCTCTGTGTATCTTTCTTTAATGTGTGATAAATACACATATCCTTCTGGTGGGATCTGTGTTCTGTAGCTTTCTTGGCTGTATAATCTGTGATCTGTATGTCTGGACTTGTACTGTACGATCTGTGTGTCTTGATTTGCTTGTAATGTGTGATAAATATACATACCCGTCTTGTGGGATCTGTGTTCTGTATCTTTAACTTGTCTTTGGCCAGCTATACGCCGTCTGTGTAACTGTCTGCGACCTTTCTTGCCCCCAAAGCGTCCGGCCCAGTTTATCGATGTTTCCCGACGAAAACGGCTCGTCCGCCTGTGCCTTGATTTGCACCGCCCGGTTGTAATAACTGCGACCGTTTCCGTCCCGTATAGCGTTGCACGGCCGTCTGCGCCGAATAAACAGGCTACACGATACGTCGTTGGATTATGGCAGGGGGAAACTTGGCTGATTTATCTCTGTATTTAGTGCAGTTGCATATTTCTGGGGGTGGAGGGAATCCCTAACTATCGTCATATACCGCTTCACGGTCGACAAGATCGACACATAAATATTGCGACTTTAGTCCCAGTGCAGCGGGATTAGCACAGCAATAATGTCGAAATTATCAACCTACTGGTATAGACCTAAAAGCCTTATTTTATACTGAAGTTAGACCATGCAAGTTGCCTGAATGTGCTACGGGCAAACACATGTCTCATTACAGTTTTATAAAATACCCCACAACTATACTAGGCACGCCACGCTGTCGTGTTTCCTAAACTATAGCATAGCCACAAACACGTTTCCACACCGAAAATGCGAGCTGGCAAATTCTCATTGGATTGGCGTGTTTTTACAGGTTACACTAGCTACAGGATTGTACAAGCTTTTAGACTCCCAGGCCAAAACAACTGCATTTACGGCCCAACCGTAAATTGCGCCAAAATCGAAAGTTACAGGCTGTACCTGGACGTGCTTCCTCCAGCTCTGTCTTTCTGGTCTGAACACGCTCCCTCCGTCTGCACGAGCTTATATAGCCGGGGCCACTCTTCACCCCCCGGAGCCGTTGCGAACACCCGGAAAATCGCCTTCACAGCGAAATTACAGTTCATAGTCCATAAATGGGAATGCCATCCCAATCCATAATTCGTAAAGAATGTTCCACATAAAGGGCAACACTTATCTCGCTCTGGTAAGCGAGAAATACGGGGGAATGCATTTCCGACCACTGGCTCCTCCATCACGGGCTCTTCCACCCTTCCAGCGGTGACACGCCCCCCTCTGATTCGAACAGTCCTATACACAAACGGTTAACCGTTACACTGCCCCCGCCTTTCCAAATCATGACGTCCCAGTCATGGCCGTACGGGCCCCTCCGTCCAGGGTGGCGTTACAGTTCCAGTTGTACAGTTCGAATCAATTTAAACAAAATTGTTCCTTCAATTACGGGCCATCAGGGACGGCGAAATCACAAGGTGGCCGCCCTCCGGCGGTCTGGCCGGGCCACCACGACATTAGGTCCACAGATTTCCTTCACAGAATTACCTGGGCGGCTAGCAGAGCCGCCCCACGACATTAGGTCCACTGGGCTGCACGCTCAGTTGGAGGGGTCGGGCTTCCCTCCTTTTACGGCACACGGGCTGGGACGTCAACACGTAGTCGTGCAACCTGCGAGGCTTCACCACTCGCCGACCGCGGGTCGTCGTCGCGTGTGTGGGGGCTGCCTCACCCTCGGCCACTTCGGTGACGTCGTCCTTCGCGTGTGTGGGGGCTGCCTCACCCTCGGCCACTTACTCGAGCGCGTCCTCCGCTGGCCCCTGCGGCCGGCCCACGGCCGCCTGTGCCTCCCGGGCTCCGTCGTTGTCGGTCATCTCTAGTAGTCGGTTGTTCTCTTCTGTTGTAGATCAGGCCAGATCCCACCGCTGCCACCAGTTTTCTCCGTGTAACGTGTACGAGCAGGACCAGTCGTGGTGTTTACGAGAAAACGAATCAATAACCGGGATTGCCCACTGGCATTCTGGCCGTCACCGTCGTTAACCCCTTCACTAGTAGAGATCCGGTGCTCGAAGAGATGATCACAACCCTACAAGGATGACTGACTCTAATGTAAAGGTCTATTATGGTATATTCTGCACAAATGGTATACGCGGTTACAAATAATAGCGTAGAACCGCGTGGCTTAGACAGAATGTCTAAGGAGATGTAACGTTATGATATTTACATATATGTACAGACACTAGGGGAGTGTATGCAAATAAACTTGATGTATATATACACGTGATATGAGAGGGTGTGTGCATATAAAGTTAACGGATACGTACACTTGGTGTGTGCATATAAGGTTAACGGATACGTACACTTGGTGTGTGCATATAAGGTTAACGGATACGTACCCCTGAGAGAGTGTGGGCATATAAAGTTAACGGATACGTACCCCTGGTGTATATGTGGATAATAGAAGAGAATGTGTGCAGTTTAAGCTTGATGTTATATGGCAGTAATATATATAGGAGAGTGTATGCATATAGCTTTATGGTTAATATAGTGCTTTATGTCTATGCGCGATAAGGGCGGCCTGGCTGCTGGCCCTTCTCTTCTGGGGATAAGGGCGGCCTGGCTGCTGGCCCTTCTCTTCCTCCGTCGTTGGAACGTTACGGGTGTAACGCTCTCTCCAGGGATGGCACCCCGTCGTTGGAACGTTAAGGATATAACGCTCTCTCCAGACAAGACACCCAGTCGTTGAAACGTCAAGGCCCGTTGGAACGTTACGGCGGTAACGTTCTCCCCAATATATATATACCCTCAGGCGTTGGAACGTCACGGCAGTGACGCTCTCTCCAGATATGGCACCAAGTCGCTGAAACGTCACGGCCCGTTAGAACGTTACGCGGTAACGCTCTCTCCAGAGACAGCCCCCAGTCGTTGGAACGCCACGGCGGTGACGCTCTCTCCAGAGACGTGGCAACCCGGCGTGTTCTTCACCCCCAGGCGTCGGAGCCTGACCCTAACTTGTCAGCTCACCAGTCTGCTTCCCGCACAGGTAAGTATTTTCCGGCGTCTCAACCCTCACGGCTGCTGCGACCCGTCTATAGACACGGCCTGTGACTACACAACTTCACGACGATCTCTCAGGTAAGGCCCACGGACCACTCACTCTCCGTGACCGTCAGGACAATTACTTGGGTATATATTGTATTACCATTTCATCTGGTACCGATGAAACATCATTACTGTATGTCAACTGTCGTTGGCGACCCTCTGCGACCTGGTCGCAAGCTTCTGCGACCTTCTGCGACCCGGTCGCAGATTTCTGCGACCTCCTGCGACCCTCGGCGACCCGGTCGCAGATTTCTCCAATTCCACCGTCTATCGGCGTTTCTCGGGGGAAGAAGTCAGTCTGTGCTGTGCCTTGTCTTTTCCTGTGTTGTCTGTGCTCTGTGTATCTTTCTTTAATGTGTGATAAATACACATATCCTTCTGGTGGGATCTGTGTTCTGTAGCTTTCTTGACTGTATAATCTGTGATCTGTATGTCTGGACTTGTACTGTACTGTTTATGATCTGTGTGTCTTGATTTGCTTGTAATGTGTGATAAATACACATATCCGTCTTGTGGGATCTGTGTTCTGTATCTTTAACTTGTCTTTGGCCAGCTATACGCCGTCTGTGTAACTGTCTGCGACCTTTCTTGCCCCCAAAGCGTCCGGCCCAGTTTATCGATGTTTCCCGACGAAAACGGCTCGTCCGCCTGTGCCTTGATTTGCACCGCCCGGTTGTAATAACTGCGACCGTTTCCGTCCCGTATAGCGTTGCACGGCCGTCTGCGCCGAATAAACAGGCTACACGATACGTCGTTGGATTATGGCAGGGGGAAACTTGGCTGATTTATCTCTGTATTTAGTGCAGTTGCATATTTCTGGGGGTGGAGGGAATCCCTAACTATCGTCATATACCGCTTCACGGTCAACAAGATCGACACATAAATATTGCGACTTTAGTCCCAGTGCAGCGGGATTAGCACAGCAATAATGTCGAAATTATCAACCTACTGGTATAGACCTAAAAGCCTTATTTTATACTGAAGTTAGACCATGCAAGTTGCCTGAATGTGCTACGGGCAAACACATGTCTCATTACAGTATTATAAAATACCCCACAACTATACTAGGCACGCCACGCTGTCGTGTTTCCTAAACTATAGCATAACCACAAACACGTTTCCACACCGAAAATGCGAGCTGGCAAATTCTCATTGGATTGGCGTGTTTTTACAGGTTACACTAGCTACAGGATTGTACAAGCTTTTAGACTCCCAGGCCAAAACAACTGCATTTACGGCCCAACCGTAAATTGCGCCAAAATCGAAAGTTACAGGCTGTACCTGGACGTGCTTCCTCCAGCTCTGTCTTTCTGGTCTGAACACGCTCCCTCCGTCTGCACGAGCTTATATAGCCGGGGCCACTCTTCACCCCCCGGCGCCGTTGCGAACACCCGGAAAATCGCCTTCACAGCGAAATTACAGTTCATAGTCCATAAATGGGAATGCCATCCCAATCCATAATTCGTAAAGAATGTTCCACATAAAGGGCAACACCTATCTCGCTCTGGTAAGCGAGAAATACGGGGGAATGCATTTCCGACCACTGGCTCCTCCATCACGGGCTCTTCCACCCTTCCAGCGGTGACACGCCCCCCTCTGATTCGAACAGTCCTATACACAAACGGTTAACCGTTACACAACCTAATTAACAACGGTAACGAGCCCCTGTTGTTCTTAACAAGCTGCGAACGAGCGGTTATCACAGTGAAGGAGGTGTGTGGCTTGCAAGATTTTTATCAAGAAGGAACACAGAAGGAAGGAATCCGAAAGAGACGGAAGAAGGTGCTCTCAACTTGCTGTCCACCATCACATTTTGTCCAGGGACATCAACTTGAAAGAAGTCTCCAGCTACGAACTATCGACATTGCACTAATCCCTTGCGCATTCAGATAATTGTCTCCGGAAGACATCGAAAAGTGTGCTTCTCCCGGATATAGGTGAAGGTGAAGGTGCAGACCCAACCACCGATTTCATGTGGTCTTTGATCAGAACATGACGAAGTCGATCAAGACTAGAGAGCAGGTAAAATCTACTGCCTTAGAGGCGCCGCAGCACCAATTCTTAAGTAGTGGCCGAATTAATGTGCGTTGATAATCGATGTACATTGCATTCATGCCACATTGTACAGGAGAATCTACAAATGGGTCATCTTCTCACTTCCCTTATATGTGTTGTACTTTTTACCTGTATATGGCGAGATTCTGCTGGTGGACGTTTCCTCCCTGAGGACCGCCCCCTGAACAGACCTTTTGGTCTTTGATATATGTTGGCATTTGTGGGAAGTTGATGCTTGGTCGACATCGGGCCTTACAGACTAGTCTTTTGTGTTAAATGCCGTCAATTTCATCTGACGACGATACAGCTCACCAATCCCCAGTGTACGAGTTGTCACAGCGACATAGCTCACCAATAACCAATATACGAGTTGTCAGAGCATTTCCATCATAGCTCTCTAGATTTGTATCTAATACCGCTTATGCCGGTGCTAGGGGCCGTGTGGTCATGTCATCCAAGTTGCCACATGAACAGGTACAATAAAAGCGTACCTGAGATACAACACATGTCACGAATCGTTTGATTCTTGGTATGTGCTTTAGAATAAGTTAACCAGAAGACTATGCCTTGAGGCCATGTGACGCTGTCAGTATGTCGACACCTCTTCTCACTTCCCTTATATGTGTTATAATCATGTTATTCCTGGCGGGGGCCTCAGAGATGACCAGAGGTTGGTCTGGACAATGTGACGATTTGGTACCCCTGGAATCAGACCAGGATGAAGCAGATATTATGAAGAACATCCAGCACACAATCAAAAAGCTATTATGATTCACTCTCCTGGCACTGTTATAACTGTATATACACTTAGGGGATACCGTCATTCCGAACTCACGACTTAGGGGATACCGTGATGCCCAACTCACGACTTAGGGGATACCGTCATCTCGAACTCACGACTTAGGGGATACCGTGATGCCCAACTCACGACTTAGGGGATACCGTGATGCCCAACTCACGACTTAGGGGATACCGTCATCTCGAACTCACGACTTAGGGGATACCGTGATGCCCAACTCACGACTTAGGTGATACCGTTATCCCGAACTCACGACTTGGGGGACACCGTCACCGTGATGCCCAACTCACGACTTAGGGGATACCGTCATCCCGAACTCACGACTAAGGGGATACCATCATCCCGAACTCACGACTTATGGGATACCGTCATCCCGAACTCACGATTTAGGGGATACCGTAAGTCGTGAGTTCGCGATAACGGTATCCCCTAAGTCATGAGTTGGATTCTCACCCGAGTCCGTCTTTTCTGGCAGGGTGTTTCACGATGTAGGAGTATAACTATATTATAATTTATCCCTGAAGATGACTGCAATTATCATGTATGAATTGTTTCCAATTCTCGCGATATATGGCAGACATCTTTGATTCAGTGGTTCAGTTTTCGGACCCACCGCCTATATAGGCACACATCTTTTAAACCCTTAATGACAAACCAAACAACACTAATTCTTGGGCTGGTCAACTGCTTAATAATTTCCCATTAGCGGAGCACAAACCATCACTTCTTACCTGATTTTCACAGTAGGGTATACTATACATGTGATGTTTCTCCATTCAATTTCATATTGCATGGTATCGAAAAGGCAATATACGCTGATAGAGGTGTACAGTTTTCTTTGAATAATAACTCTGCTTTTCATATCCTGCCAGAAAAATCATTAGGCCTACCATGGAATCTGGAAGAAAATTACAATAAGTGTACTTTCCTGTACAAGTCACCCAGTCCACAAAGATCATAGTCTGAATCTCATGTGTATAGTATTTTATATGTAAATGACCACCTCACAATGGGGACAATGTAAATCAGTGGAGAAGTAGATAGGTAGCCTGCCTGTTCTCTCTGCCATGATTGGTAATGGGTTTCAAAGACGATGCTTGTTTGTTCAACCGATCCACTCTTAAAACGCATATGTTAGATTAAAGATCTAGAGGGTTGGCGGATGGAAAGCATTTAGAAAGTGTTGTTTCGCCACTTTTAAGTGTTGGATGCAACAGCTTAAAATGTTGCATTTAACACTTAAAAGTGGTGAATACAACACTTTCTAAATGCTTTCCCTCCTCCAACCCTCTAGATGTTAAATCTAACATTTGCGTTTTGAACTAAAGTTCTGGATAAAGCTGAAAAAGAAACAACATGCGGATCAGTTTTGGAAGCATCAATGTGAGTCCCTGTTGGGTTTGGCCTCAAGGGGCCTTAACCAACACATTTCTGTGGCAGTCAACAGCCCTGATATTAATTACTCTTCCGCCGCGCAGAAATGAGAAAGAATAACAATGCTTTCTCTGTACTTCTTCATTCAATTTTGACTTTGACAACAGGAAAAGTATATCTGCAACTGAGAATCATCGACAGTTCTGTTTGAGCATAGATTCTCCTTATATTCTTCAAAGAAGTAACCATTTTGTAGACGAAACTATAACACAGGCAAACAGTACAGTTTGTTGACGAATATCGAAAAGTGAATGAATAATACAACCAGCCAAAAGACAAAGGGACAATGAAATCGGACGAAAGGTTTTCTCAGCTCTGTTGATTAAAGACAGTATGTTTGAGAAATGTTTCAAATGTTTCAGCACATCTTTCAGTTGAACAACTTTTTATCACCATTTGAGCCATACAGGTAACATTTGGTCGCTTTAGAACTTAATACGAGATCTGCCGCATTTGCATTTCCAATAATGTATTATCAATCCTGCTAAAATTAAACGATCGTCTGGAAGAGATATTAGGAATAAATTCAGATCCACTCTTATATTTATGGAAGCCGGATGCGGTCATCTCGCGTTTTTGCATTTTCGCATCTATAATAGTAACGCCAAAACGCGAAAACCCGAAAACGTTTTCGCATTTTCGCATCGCCTCTTCGCGTTTTCGCGTCGGGTTTTCGCATTTTCGCGTTTTCGCATTTTCGCGTCGGGTTTTCGCGTTTTGGCGTTACTATTGATGCGAAAATGCGAAAACGCGAGATGGCCGCATCCGGCTTCCATATATATTGCTAGTCTCCCCTTAATCGATGTTACACAAGGCTCACAATCCGGGTTTTATTGGCCCTCTACGGTATGAGTATGAATCCCATGCATGATGACACACTCACGTTCCGTTATTCTCTTTGACTGAACGCGCTGGGCTTTGTCTCCAGACGTTTCATCTGAATAGCCAATCAACTTTGAACGTCAACAAGATATGGAAGACGATAGCGCCCAATCGCCTTCTCGCCTTATGAATACAATAGGTTAATAACATGAGAAGGCGAGAATGCCAGACGAGAATGGAAGGCGAGAATGGGAGGCGAGATTGCGAGACCGCGAGACTGCGGAGCGAGAACACGAAATCAATCTCGCGTTCTTGCAATTTCGCCCGCGCATTCTCATATTCTTGCCCTGTTGAAAACGCGAGAATGCGAGTGGTCGCTATGGTCTTCCATATACAGGATCACTTCCACTGAAATCTCAAGCAGTGTTTTTTATTTTATTTTTTAAACGAGATATGTACATTTCCTTCCAATAGGTAATGAAATTGGAATTTTAAAGGCATTATAAAGGCACTCTTCTGTTTTAGTCTCCAAATATTTGCAGTGAAATATTTTATAACATCACCTATCTATGGTGTTCTATTTGTGCCAAGTTAATCTCGCGCGCCGACTTGTAAAACTCGACGCGCGACGCGAAAAGTCGACGTCGCGTTTTAAAGGCGACGTCGCCCTCTCCGTCGCGAGTCAACTTCCACAATGTTAAAGAGATAGGCCAAAACTTACGGTGTTCTATTTGTGCCAAGTTAATCTCGCGCGTCGACTTGCAAAACTCGACGCGCGACGCGAAAATTCGACGTCGCGTTTTGAAAGGCGACGTCGCTCTCTCCGTCGCTCGTCGACTTGCACAATGTTAAGAGATAGGGCAAAAGTCGACATCGACTTTTGAAACACGACGTCGAGTTTTGGCCTATTTCTTTAACATTATAAAACCCGACGCGCGACGGAGAGGGCGACGTCGCCTTTCAAAACGTGACGTCGACTTTTCGCGTCGTGCGTCGAGTTTTGCAAGTCGATGCGCGAGATCAAATTAGCACAAATAGAACACCATATACCTATCAGTTAGTTGGAGAGAAACTTAGCTAAAGTTAACATACCGTCTCGTACCTTAACGCTATGAAACTGTCATATACGCCCGCATGCCACAAATAGATGTTCTCACCGGCCCTTCACGTGAGTTATTTCGACTTTCGACTGGGCTAAGCTTTATATTTATTACCCGGTGTGAAAGTTCAAGTCTGTATATTATCATAGCGAAAGAAATGGGACTTAAAGGTTTATAGGCGAGTGTCTTCTTTGGGGCGCTTACCAAACGATTCTGGTATTTTCACTGGATAAGGATGAAGTCTAGCCCATTTCAATATAACGAAACATTGCGGTGAGCGCCTGGTGGGAACAGATCTGTTTGCGACATTCGGGGATGTCAGTTCCATAGCGACGCCAAGAGATGCTGTTAAGAGAAACTCTATACCATGTGCCATCATGGCCGAATAACGCTTGGCATTAGACTTTGTGTATGGAAATTGTGGTACCATCAGAAATGCCTTGATATCCATCAAAGCAGCATGGGACAGTATCCTATATACTAAATCCACCATGTCGGCTTAATTATCAAAAATATTTTTTTCTATATTAGTCGATCGATTTACATTATCATTTTGTTGAATGTAATATCCACCCGGAAATAATATCGTGCATTATTTATATGAAGACAGCGCTCACCTAATTACTTTTTGGCTTAGTTTAATCATCGGTCAATGGAATTTGATTAATGACGTTCTCACGACCTTGATTCTTGTTCTCAATTCGTTATGTTCTTTGGCTTGAGCTCTCAGAAAGTCTCGCGAGAATTGGCCTTTGTTTCCTTCTCCATGGATATGTAACCGGGTTCTGTGACGGAGGCATTCATAACAGATTTGTCTACCGCGGCCTCGCTAAGGTGAACGGATTAGGGTTGAGTAAAATTACAGCGAGTGGGAAAGTGGAGGAGCTTCCTTATTCAACCAGATTATTTTAATCAATTAATTGAAGTTAAATTAACTACGGTACCGTAAATGATATATGCAGGAGATATAGGTTCATAGGTACAAAATAGATACTGGTACAGATATTCCCCTTCATGAAACAGTTTTCAAACAAATGTTCCAGGATAGTTTCTCAGTCTATTATTTATAATAAGCGCTGGAATCTCTGCGAAAGCCGAAGCGAGGTGATTACTTATCGGAAGTAACCTCCCCACAGCCAATGCTCTGTTTCACAGGCTCACTCCACTTTATCCCTGCCCACAATTATAGCGGAAGATGACATTTACGACATTGCTATGACGTATAGGGGAAACCCCACGTCCACACCGTTCAGTTTGAATTGGGACGAACAAATCCTTCAGCATCCCCCCCCCCCCCCCACAGCGCATGCTCGATGTCACAGGCTCATTTATCATCCCTGCCTCCAATAGCGAAAGTTGACCTTTACTAAGTTGCTATGACGTATAGGGGAAAACCCACGTACGCACGATTCAGTTTGAATCCGGCCGAACAACTCCTTCAGTTTTGCACATGAGAGAACTACTTTTCATATGCTCTGTCCAGATAAATAGGAAAAATAATCTCCAGATAATTCTTTTTCACGCTATTATGCAGAATTGAAAAGTAATCGAAAAGTTCCGCAAACATCGATTTTACTATATATGATGTTACTTCCGGTGGTGTGCTGCTCGGGCGGGAATTCTGTCCAAAAATCTGACTGGTGGCTGAGGTATTATTATGCCCCAATGAGCTGGTTGTATCATACCTTCGACCTTAAAGAGCGGCATTGATTCAGGGGGAGATAATTCCTTTTTCAAATAGAGCTTTAGGAAAACTGCGCAAAACAAGCGTCAGGTCAGACATTCAGTAGCCAGCCGGTGGCCATGAAGATGGCCCGCGTCTATAATCCATTGACCTTATAGCCCAGACAAACCCATCATCCGAAAGCATGGTACGATCTGTACGTGGCCATGCGGTAACAGTTGGTAATACGGTATATTAGGGTGTGTCTGAAATGGTCACGGTTGATTGGTCCACGGGATTCGAGTCAGGGACAATCATATTCATTGAATGAAGACACACCTCCAGCAAGCGCGGGATTGATATAATCACTTGGTGTGCCTCGCTGTGTCCACCTCACAAAATAGAAAACACTTTTGCCTGTATGTTAACTACCTCCGATTTTATGTCTTTCAAATAGTTTGGGTCGTTTATAATATCGATTTTCTTAGGGAAAATCAAACAACCGTGCAACAGGAGTGTGAGAATTTTTTTTAGTAATTTCCACAACTTCGGTTTGGTCTCCAGCAGTATCCCACAGTCGTGCCCCTCTTGTACTACCGTGTCTGCTTTTCAGGCCAAATATGAAAAAAACCCCAGATAATTTCATCGGTCGTTTCAACGGAGCAGTCATATGAATACCCGGTACCCGCGAATACAATATCCGAATAGAGTACCCGGTATAGAATTCGTGAAGGGTATACTCATGAATTTAGGAGTTGATCGATACTTTGGTCTTAGTGTAAGAAATCTGATAATAGTGGATGATCTCATGACAGAGGTAAAACAGGGCAGAATAGTTTCAGACTTGTTTACTAAGGGATCACACCATGACAACGTATCGTTTGCTTATATGCTGTATAACTTTTTCGATAATGAGAAAGCGTTAAGAGATATCGGCTGGTATTGCCAGTATTTTGTTCACTTTGATAAATACATCGCCAAGCAACACATATCATTATTAGGTCGACATATTTATTGAAGAAGACTCGACTACGATCTCTTCACTTTATGGACATTTTTTTTTATCGATCTCAACCTCAATAATCGGGAACATCAAAGGCTGAAGACAAATGTACTTCGAGGTATATCAACAAATCGTAAACCGAAGGAGATTGAAAAGGCTGTACAAGAAATACAAGCGGGAGATGGGTTATATTCATCGGCATCTGTGAATATGATGAATTTCAACAGGGTTGGGCCAGATCACGGATAAGATTGGAATGGAACGACGTCAAAGAAAATACTCTTCGGATGATGAGAGTGGTTATGAAGAAAGCATTCATTCCAGAGCAATACTAATATTCGGAACCGCATCAAATATATTATGTGGAAAGATATGTTCGGTGATCCTATAAAAGATAAGAGAGAAAGCAGTATTAGTTAAATCAAGAGTATGACGAAGATGAATCAAGTGTCATGGCAAAGAAGGATGGCTAGTATATTTCATCGATGGGGGAAAAAACTACGTCAACAGTTTTACAAACTTGTGATTCATTGTCATTATATGAGAAATGATAATATCGCCAACGAAATTTCGAAAGCAACCTGTCAACTCCCAAAATGAAACAATATTGACTATGGAAAAATAAGTAAGGGAGTATTGGACAAAGCAAGAACTTATTCAAGAAACTGGTAACCAGAGAATATGTGTCAGATAGTGATGATTCAGATATAAAAATGAAAAGGAATGTGAAGTAAATTTTGGACATTCTTAAAAAAATTTATAGGTATATATTACGTTCTAGTATGGGGAAACGCAACGTTGAGTATTTACAATGATGTGTTAAGGTTACTGTATCGGGTCGAAGCTTCAAAATCTCGATTTTTGTTTTTTGTCTACTGCCAGAGTACACAGTCAAACCTACCAGTTGGGGGAGTAAGAAATTATGAAAATTAGTGCAATGTAGTAAAAAAACATGACTTTTTAAAACTCAAGCCATTCGTGGTGCAGTAGTGCTGATTGGTTTTTGGCCATTTTCTCCGTTCAGTTTTTCGCCAAAAAGTGGTTTTCCCGTTCTAATTTCTCTCTTGTTGTTTGATGTACAAACATGAAATATTCCAATCATGTAGATCTTCAAAAGGTTGCCTCAAATTTTATAAGTTCGGCCCTATTCATGAATTATTGATGATTTAGTGGAGAAGGGTCGAGTTTTTGTAAAAATTTTCAATCTTTCAACTTTGCACGACGATAAAATAACTTCTAGGCCCTAACCAAAAAAAACTGAGGCAACCTGTTTTTATTCAAATGGTGAAGTTCATTATTCCAAAAAAGGAAGTTTGTTTGATGAAAACTGAGAGAGTTATTAGCGCGTGATTTTGAGGACTATACTTTTCTAAATGACATCATTTATCTTTAAATAAATCGATTCTTGATATCAATTCGAGAAAGTTATTTGTTTATCTACATTCCTTGAAGCAAGGGCTTTCAGAAAATGTACAGTTTGTATGGAAACAAAAAAGCACTGCCCCGTAATTATGCAAAATTATGATACGTACACGTACGTAACTAGGACCCGATACAGTAACCTTAATGTTGTAGTGTAACTATAGCTGATCAATAATCATGTATTTTACTATATTTTGTGTTGCATTCTTCTCTCATTGTTTTTGTACATCTATAATATAGATGTTTCTTCTTGTTCTTATGTCTATGATGGTTATAATTTAGAGTCTTACACTTACTTCCGGTCGATGAAGTCATTTCTACGTCACTAGTGAGTTTAAATAATTGTCTTTGTCTTAAGATTACTGTATCGGATCGAAGCTTCAAAATCTCGTTATTTTGTTGTCTTATACCAGAGTACACAGTCAAACCTCTAAGTTGGGGGAATAAGAAATTATGAAAATTAGTGCATTGTAGTAAAAAAAAATGACTTTTTAAAACTCAAGCCATTCGTGGTGCAGTAGTGCTGATTGATTTTTGGCCATTTTCTCCGTTTAGTTTTTCGCCAAAAAGTGTTTTTTCCCGTTCTAATTTCTCTCTTGTTATTTGATGTACAAACATGAACTTTGGACACAATATTCCAATCCTGTAGATCTTCAAAAGGTTGCCTCGAATCTTCGGCCCTGTTCATGAATTATTTATGATTTAGTGAAGAGGGGTCGAGTTTTTGTAGATTTTTTTCAATCTTTCAACTTTGCACGACGATAAAATAACTTCTAGGCCTTAACTAAAAAAAACTGAGACAACCTATTTTTATTCAAATGGTAAAGTTCATTATTGCAAAAAAAAACAAGTTTGTTTGATGAAAACTGAGAGAGTTATTAGAGCGTGATTTTGAGGACTATACTTTTCTAAATGACATCATTTATCTTTAAATAAATCGATTCTTGTAATCAATCCGAAAAAGTAATTTGTTTATCTAAATTTCTTGAATCAAGGGCTTCCAGCAAATGTATAATTTGTATGGATACAAAAAAGCACTGCCCCGCAATTGAGCAAAATTACACGTGCACGTATGCAAATGGGACCCGATACAGTAACCTTAAGATGATCCAAAAGAAAATTTGATTATGATTTAGATTGTCGTCTCGACAATCAAAATTGAGTTAACTCCCCTTATTGTCATTCTCTCAATAGCATCCAAGTAAATACATGTTTGTATAGTATACGTTCGCACTGGCATGGCGGCTGAGATGGAATGGTTATGTGCAATCATTCTCTCAAAAGGCCAAGCTCTGAGGTGATCAAACATGATCGACTATTCTTCAAAAATTATACCTACGTCATCAATCATGGCGGCCGTATACTTGATTCTGATTGGTTGAGTCAATGAACCTGAAGCGCTTTGCACACCTTTGGCGTCGCTTGCGCGGCTTTGATCCCGTCTGTACCTCTTTTACCCCGTTTGCACCTCTTCAATCCTAATTTTGTTCCCTATTCACTAATTATTTTATCGAACCCGTTTAATAGCTTCACCTTCTCCTGATCTTGTCTTCCCGATCCCACCTTGATCATGATCTGATCTTGAATCCTACTCATGTTCATGTGCTTCGTCATTTCTGGTGAGGATGTCACTTCCGGTAATGATCTCACTTCCAAATATGACGTTATTGATCCTGATCTTGCTCATGCTCAAGTAGCCCACGTGCCCTAATTTTACACTACTGGTTACTAATAGCTCTATCCTGGAAATTGGTTAAGAAATCTTAATGACTCATAATGGTCTACGCTTTCAATATTCCTTAAACAATGACTTCAACTTGTCAATGCCCTCTCCCTACCAAACTTTCTCTGCTATCTTCGAAACGACATTATAAATATTTTCAGGGAATAAATGTAGAAAAATCTGCAAGAAATATGGCAACAATATATCTCTTCATTTTAATTCCCCTTTAACTTACAGCAGATTATCTTTTCTCTGAAACTGCGAAACGGAAAATGAGATAGCTGAAACTTCGCGACTTTATATCTTATCATCTTGAGGTCATTTTGAGCCTACTCACAAGACGTACTCTCTAAAAAAACTTGAATGAACTGTTCCACTCAAGTTTGAGTGAAATGTACCTGTTCACTCAAACTTGAGTTACTTTTCACTCAACTTGAGTTACATTTCACTCAACTTGAGTTAAAACCACTCAAGTTCACTCAACTTGAGTGGGATGAATTTCCACTCTTGTGCTTGAGTGAATGTCACTCAAGTTGTGTGCATCTAACTCAAGTTGAGTGAAAAGTAACTCAAGTTGAGTGAAAATCTGGCCTTTTTTTCTGCGTACAAAATACCCATATTTTATTTATTTCAGATCAGATAATTTTTGCACATCTTGTGAGGAGAAAATTGCATATTAAATGAAAATAATCGATCGAAAGAATGCGGTACCGCTAAACCTTGAAACACAAACAAACGCCATCCCTTGGCTGTATTTACAAAACACAACGACATCGCTTTTCGAACTACTTGTATTTGTTTTCAGTGTATTTTCGCAGGGGCAATCTTCATTGGTTTCTTATTTTTATGAATATGCTACGATTATCGGATTCCACGTCGAGAGTGCTAAGAACATCCAAAGAGCGATTTACACGAAGACGGCTGAAAGAAACTCTTCATCAAATTTGAAGTAAGAGATTTTCTTCTTTCACTCTTCGTTCGCCTTTTCATCGATAATCAATATATTTTCTCGTAAGTCCATATTTCCACATCTTCGTACATCAAGTCGAATATTACCGTACGCGTTATTGGCGGAATATTGGTAATAGTATTTAACTTGATAGGCGAAGATGATATTTCTTGGAAAATATTGAGTGTAAAGTTGTTTCATTGCTGAAGAAGAAATGATGTTACACGCCATCTAGCGGACAATAGGCGCAAATGTGGCGGTCAGAATGAGAGGGGAAACAAGGAGAGTGAGGGACGTGAAACCAACGCTGATTGAATGTACAAGTGAAGTTGTCAAGCCACATTTGCGTACACTTCGCCATCCATAAGATGGCTTGCGAATCGTGTGTCTCCATTATCGC
This sequence comes from Hanleya hanleyi, assembly GCA_036873755.1. Lineage (NCBI taxonomy): Eukaryota > Metazoa > Mollusca > Polyplacophora > Lepidopleurida > Hanleyidae > Hanleya > Hanleya hanleyi. The sequence continues at coordinate 22,745 of JAVTVY010021209.1, read as the reverse complement.
GGAGCGATATCCGGTACTTTACGGGATTCTGTTCGGCCTTCATCCGGCGGAGAACGGACTGGAGAAATCTGATAAATTACAGGTTCTCATACCACTTCGGAAACAGATATTGCCTGGGCTTACAAAATATATAGGTATGAGTAACTTTTGTATAACCCAAGAGGCGTTGTAGATTTGTAATTTTGAACAAGTAGGGCAGCACATGACTTGAGAATGGCGGGTTACGTTGGGGTTACGTGGGTAGACTTTAGCTGACGAAGTCACGTGGTATTGATTTCAGGAAATTCCCTCTTGCAGTTGCCGAAAGTAGGCTGAGAATGGATACACACGATCCCAGGGTCAGTCTTACCGCGTATAGATGACCGAGATGGTTACAGGTTTGTCAAGCCAGTTAGAGGTCTGGGTTAAAAAGAGTCTCTCGGGCAGGCAGAATGTTTAAATGTGCTCCAGAGGACAGAATCTGACAAATTTATCGGTTCATTTCATTGCCATATTGTCCCGTTTACACACACGATTTACTTCCGATTGTTGTGTTTGTTAGAGACTACATGTAATATAAATTAATCTGTAATGGACCAGTTGGAATCTCTGGATCAACCCATTATCAATTATGGTGTGTGTTAAAATGAGATAGTTGTGCGGGTCAAGGAATTGGGGAATGTAATGTCTCCTCTCAAATCAATTGATCATGACCAAGTTTGGAAACCGGACGCCATCGCTGACGCAGATCACCTTGGGGAAACTAAGTTAACCACGGATGCTATACTCAGCTGTTTTCCTATTTAACACGCTCTCGATTTCTCGATAATAACTCACTTACACTTTCGTTTTCTCGATAATAACTCATTTACATCGTAATTTATTGGCATGTTGATTGACGCTATACGGTATTTATTATACATATGGTATTCTGTAGGACGAGTACTTCTTGTACCTTGGAAAGTAAAACTGCAATCAACAATACCGGTACATGGTGCAGAGCCTGCGCAGGAGTATGGTAATTTACCAGGACCTTCTAATGTCTAATAACAATACGGAGCGCCAGCCAATCCGAAGCACCGCCCCAAGGCTTTATTCATGGTCAAATCTCTACAGAAATTGACAATTTATCCCTACCAGACCTGGGGTATAGGGCATACCCATAGTCATGCCCCGCCCCCCCCCCCCCCTTACCAAACGTTCTACCCTATCTCCCGAACGACAAAAAAAGAAGAAGAAGAGATTTGACACTCCACGACTTTGTGGTTTATCATATTGGAGTGATTTTGAGCCTATTTGCATAACACTTGAGCAGATTATGATGGGTAAATTCAAAATGTTGGCCAATAGGGTACCAGAAAAGTAATGTTTTCGTCAGTTTTCTTCAAGGGATGAGAAATTTAAGCTTTTTCTCTGATTGCAGCTTTTGTTCTGCAAGTTTTATCTCTAAAACCTTCTGGCTTTCGTCTGAAAGTTAAAAAAATTACAATATTGTGAGGGCGGTGAGGTATTTTCAGCTATTTTCAGATATTATTTTCATGCTGCACTCTCATCACTGTTCTTCAAAATGTGTGATTTTCTCTGAGTAAAAGTGGGCAAAAAATAGTTTATTTCACATCAGAGTTTGCGACGAAAACACATAAATAAAAGATTCAAAAAATCTGATCGAAAAATGTTTTTTTTAAATGACGTCTGGGAACATCGAACTCATACAGAGAAAATCTTTTTGATCCTGGTACCGGTAATTAACGAAAATCTCAATCGTTACCAGATTCGGATTAATATTAAACAATAATTCCTACGAAGTAGGCTCTCATTTGCAAATTGTTCGGTAATGACTGAGTGAGTGAGTGAGTGAGTGAGTCAGTCAGTCAGTCCATCCGAATCCTTTCGTCGGCAAAATAAAGGAGAACCGTTGACATTAGAACCTTGATGTTTGGCATGAACGTACATTAGGGGACTGTTACCAGCAAGTTCTGAGCTGACCTGCATTTGATGAAAATTTGACCTACTTAGGTGACTTTTTACATTACGCTTGGACCCTCAAGTCATCTTCCTCACCCTACGTCGTAGGTCCTGTGACGTTAGTCACACTACTCATGTATCATATCACCACTCCTCTATTTGTCGCTATAGCAATGGAAAATCTCTGTCGACATTTGATTTGGCTGGGTTCACGCAGAAGGGTTAGAACTGACGAACAACTGACTGATTGATGACTCGTTTGAGTTTTAGTTCTACAGGAGGCAACAAATCGATATTGTTACCATTCAGAATCTACGGATACAGCAATGGACTTAATTTGCAAAATCTGGGATATCGTATGACATAATTAACCTACTCTGATACATAGAATGACATACAAAATGTCTATATTTTGATAGGGAAAAATAACATTTGCTAAAGTTCAAATTCCAACATGGTCACCCATGGCGATAATCATGCAATCTTGATGAATTACAGAGTAAACCTCTTAATTGTGTACCCTATATATTTTATTCATTTATCTAGAGTACCTCTTTAGCCAGACCTAGGTATGGGGCAAATGATGTAATTGTCATTTCGCATCCCACTCGATTAAGCAGAATTCTCAGTTAAGTAGTATGTGATTAAGTGGGTTCTGCTGTAAAACCCTATCAACGCTTCCCAATCGCGAATGTCGCTATAGGATTTTACTTACTTCAATTGAATTTGGTGTTCAGTGCGCCAATGTCGTGAATATTTAATAGAATTATGACATCATGGCTGCATTTGGACTAATCCACATGTCGTCAGAGAGGGGTTTACCATTTACCCCAAGGTTTATATCAAAGATCGGTTCATATCTCTGCACCACATTATGGCATCACACTGGCTAGACCACGGCACCATAGAAAGATATCCCCCCGCGTGGCATCTGATTCGGCTGAGCCAATCAACAAGTCCATACATTGATGTCCCTTCACCGCTATAAAAAGATGTCGGGATTGGTCGACGCTCGCTTCAATGCAAGCCACTTAGATCCTACAGCGACATATCCAAATGGGGAGCAGAAATGATTTATTTTAATTAGATGACAGCGTCGTACATTTCAACATCCCAACATCACAGCACCGCGCTTAACATAAGAACAATGCAACATTACAGCGCCGCGCATCCCAATATTGATGTATCGCATCGCAACTTCGCAGCACCGTATAGCACCACGAATCTCAACATCACAGCACCGCGGCTCGTAACATCACGTATCAACATTGCAACATGACCCATCGCACCATCGAGCCTATCAACATCGCAACTTTGCAGCATCGCGTACACTGAAAATCCAAATACGCGTTTTTCCAGCAACGAGCTGTTGTTCCGGATTTTGCAACACTTAAAGGTGAAATGCAAAGGTTTTTAGATTCCCATTTTTATATTTTATATTGGTCGAACAATGATAGACCGATATTTATATCTACTTTGCTTCGTTTATTCTGAAGTAGTTTGTCTGTCTGAAGCTTTTAACTAGTTGGTACCCGAAGCCCAGCTGAATTCTGATTTGCAAACCATCATCGCTTATCTTTCCTTCATTGTGACGTCACATCAGACGCTACAGCTGTCGTGAATATGGCCAAATATTATTTACGCCTCCAAAACTTACCCCATTCGCGACTTCTACATCAAGCTTATATGGCCAACAACAATATTTTGTCTACGAACAAGCCCTGTTGGCTGGCAAAGGTTAAAAAAATAACGTCAGAAATTAATATTTGGCATCACCTACTAGCCAATATAAACACAAAGTCAACAATAGAGTTGGGTATATCTGGTGCTAATAGCGTTTATCATAACCTTTTCATTGACAACATTAATAATATTTCAAGTAAGTTAGACACGTATTCCACATTCAAGGAGGACGTGTCATTGGAAAGTTACCTTGTCCACACTATTCTTTCCAATCACCGGAAAGCATTCTGCCGTCTGCGTTTGAGTAATCACAATCTGATGATTGAAACTGGACGACATCATACTCCAATTATTACACGTGATAATAGAATATGCAGATTATGTCATACTGGTGCGGTAGAGGATGAAATGCACTTCATTCTCAACTGTTCCCATTATTCTGTTCTAAGAGCCGAATTATTTTGTAAGCTCGATGTTATATATTCCGATTTTTCTACTCTATCGCCAGTCGATCAGTTTGATGTTATAATGAGAAACAATTATTCTCCACTTTGTGAAACTACCTGTGCATATATCTGTAAGTTTTTTTCAAGCCCGCTCTGAAGCAGTTCAACGGGATATGTCTTAATTCGGTATTGTTGGTAACTTATGTTCATGAAAAATCCACAACAATATGATAATAGTAGTATTTTATACTAATGCTGTAGCAATACCTGTATTGTAGATATAGATAGAATTATACCATTGTTCTCTTCTTTATTACTTATTTTCTGATGATGCTGCTATATGTATTATTCATGTATTTGCTCGGCCTGTAATAGGTGTATTGCAAATAAATTCAAATTCAAATTCAAATTCAGACCAGCCTTCCGAAGGCTCAACGTTACAAGTATTGACGTCCAGCTAAGTGGTCTGATGTGACGTAACAAACCAGCGTCAAACAAGGGCAGATAAGCAATGTGGATTTCATTTCTAAAACTGGCGGGATTTGAGATACCAATTTTGAAGCACTTTTCTAAAGCTACTATAGAAAACAAAATACAAAAACCAAATGAAGTAAATAGACTGTTAGTTACAACATTAGCTAACCCATGGAGAGCATAAAAAGAAAAATATGAAAACCTTTGCATTTCACCTTTAACGTAGGCCTATTCAGTCAGCAACATCTAACGCGTTGGCCCAACAATATGTTCAGTCAGTTACGCCTAAAGGTGGCCCTACACAGTTTCGTAGCAATGGCCCCGATCCAATTTCATAATACGACAGACTGCCCGTGTTCTGCTACATCATAATTCTTCTTGTCTTCTTAATAGCTTATATCTATCATACCATCCTATTCAGCATTATCAACGCTGCAAAAAGAGCACGTACAGGTCGATGGCTAGCTTCGTACGGTGATCGGGGTCATGGAGTAAATTTTGTCCCGCCTCAGTTATATGCCCCTTGGGTGTGCCTGAAAATAAGGACTCCTTTACGGAGAGAAAATCTGACAAAAAAATGGGCAGGTTGATCCCACTTTTTATTGTCTTTTTAAGTTGATACCGGACCAAGGAACGTGAGAAAGCAATTTAATTGAAATCGCTCTTACAGATTTTTCTGGAAATTGAGCCGAATTTGACCATTTTTCGACATTTTAAGGGGTTTTGTAGGAAAAAGGAAGCAAGCTTGGAGGGGAATGTTCGAGATTCATTTTTCTATAACAGAGCATTGCTGTGTCTTAAAATAATAGTTTAATCATGCTCTTTCAGAGAATATATACATATAAGTGATTTGGATTGAAGATATTACGACAATTGGAAGCCGAAAAACAGACTCATGGTCTATTCCTTGCCGAATGGAAGAATCCCTGGAGTGCACCCAAAGTGTTGGTCCAAACCGCGTTACGCGGCCATCTTGGATTTGGGGGCCATCTTGGATAAAATTTAGGTGGGTCTTATTGTGCTGTTGATAAATTGAGGGCTATCAACAATCCAAATTTCATGCTTTTACCTCGAAGTGCAGAATCTTTTCACCACATTGCGGTACTATGGAGTCGACTGTCAGTTGTAGTAATAGGAGAATGAGTGGGTAAATGATGGAGACGAGCGGAGAGATCAAGTCTCGCGGGACTTTGTGTGGGGTATTAACGGGAATACGAGAATAGCATGGAGCAGGAAGTCGCTCAATTTACCGCTGATTAAAACCACAGCTCTGGAAGCAATTAGTTAATTTGAAATAACGTACAAGAACAAGTCGAAGATCGGTCATCCATTACAGACGCATAATTGCAGTTATCTTTACCTTGTCAATTATGAATAGGGGAGCTCAATAAGTTATGAAATCGGAATCTGGTACAAGAACAAAAACCATTTCCTTATATGCATCTTTTCAAGCGACGGCACCTACATCGTGAATATCCGTACGCCGTTCTGGCAGATTTGTACTGCGCCTCGTGGCTGAGCTTTGGTCTTGAAAGCGAGGTGTTCTCTCAACTGCTTGACGTGTATTGCGCATTTTGATTGGTTACAAATGGTTACAATCTCACCCTTCGTTGCAGACTGTAATCATGCTATGTGTCCTCCCTGTATATTACGTCAGCACAACTGTATACCTTCAAATGAGAGATTCTGTACAAAAATGCGAACTCTCGCTTACGGAAGCGATATTATCACGCACCCAGAGATTATCGTCCAATAAGAATGCAGAATTATCGCGGGACCACGAGATAATTATCTCGGACCCCGGTATAACTATCTCGGATCCCGAGAAATCGTCCAATAGAACATGTCCTATACTTGAATGCTCAAAACACTACCCACAACGCGAGGCACTTAGAAACGAATTAAAAAAAAATAAAAAAAAAAAAATAAAAAAAATTCAACACTCCCTTAACATTATCAACGATATTAAACCCTAAGCCCACCATTAGAAAACAGGTTTTCAAGTCCTTAATAAATTTTCTCAAAGCTGCTGGCTATTATTCCAGTATATAACACTACCCCCGTGCATGCGCACTTTTTTTTCCATAGTCAACTACTCTACAAATCATTCTTTCGACTTCAACAAAGGGTATGGTTGCAGCGGAGTTACCTTGATACTGAGGGCCGTGTGCACCATAGCCATTCAAAACATTATGGCCTTAATAAACTATATATATATAACATCCGGCCAAAATGTCACCGACACTTTGGGAAATAAAATAGGCATGGCAACAACGGAGTTACCTTGATACTGAGGGCCGTGTGCACCATAGCCATTCAAAACATTATGGCCTTAATAAACTATATATATATAACATCCGGCCAAAATGTCACCGACACTTTGGGAAATAAAATAGGCATGGCAACAACGGAGTTACCTTGATACTGAGGGCCGTGTGCACCATAGCCATTCAAAACATTATGGCCTTAATAAACTATATATATATAACATCCGGCCAAAATGTCACCGACACTTTGGGAAATAAAATAGGCATGGCAACAACGGAGTTACCTTGATACTGAGGGTCGTCTGTTCCACAGTCCTACAAAACAAACGATGGCCAAATCTAATTGAATGCTTGGCAACAATAGCACGGCCAAAACGCATATTGCGTGCAGTACCTTGGTACTGAGGGCCGTCTATCTCATTGTCCTACAAACTACTTTATGGCCATCAAACGATAATGTATACGGAAACAATACCGAGCTGTTTATTTGTATATTCACCTAGTATTGAACTTGTCGAAATGTTTAGTTATTTATTCATTTGTTTATCTATTTATTCACTTAATTATATATTGCTATTTATATTATGTGACTGTTGTGGGAGGAAGATATATCAAAGTATTGCATAGAAAAACAATAGAAAACACGAATGACTACAAACCTTCTATTTCATATGATACAGGCACGGCACACCGAAGACCACAGACGGGCTGGACAAGACATGAAACAAAGGACGGATGACGATTACAAGAATATCAACAGCGCCTTGAGTGACAACGCCGCACAAGAACGTCCAGAATCAGAATACTCGACCCTATACCACGCCAGACACGCTACCCCATAGATGTCACCGAACTGACGCCTCAAGACAGAATATGATCCTTTGACTTTCACGCAATATAGGACGTAGACCTGCCGTCCTGCACCCCAATACACACTCCAAGCAATTGTTACAGGCACAGATTTCTGGAAGAACCTACCCTGTTCCCAAGGGCGTCGTTAGGGAAGTCACCTCGAAAAATCCGGAAGACGAGGAATCATCCACGCGATTACAACACATATTTATCAGCATAACCTAACCAATAACAGACTTACCAACTTGTACATAGCGACTCTTCTTTACTTGTATTTATATATCCCTCTGCTCTCTCATTGTTATATATTATTTAATTATTTATTTTAATATCTAGTGCTGCAAAAGATCTTAAATTAACGAAGAAATGTACCGTGAAAGCTAAATAAAACATTGAGTTGATAGGCCGCGAAATCCGTATGGGAAGCGGCCCTTAAACTACAATTTCAATCAAATCGTCCAGTGAGAATGCAGAATTTATATAGCATGTATCGAGTGATTAAAATTGAGTTTTCCCTCTAAGTCGTACAACCGACAGGTGCGCTACAGCATTAACATTGTGTGATTCATATTGTCTTTAATGAATTCAGCCGAGAAAACTCCTGACTGTTGTTGTTTTGTTTTTTTTCTTCAAAAAAGTGGACGCCACAGTGGCTTGATCAGCATGGCGTCGATGTTGTTGCTAAAAACTTTATAAAAAAAAATAAAATAAAAATTTGTCTCACCTTTTCATGCGCCACGAAGACAGTGTATATCATAGATATGCGATATATATGTATAAATTGGCAGCATAAACCGATCTCTATCTATAATGTATTTCCATACCGGGATTTGTGGCTAATTCTTTGACATGGTGCTTCCCTTAATTGATATTATAGATAGAGATATAGTAGGGGAGGAGTATGTAGATTGATGTGTCACTAATTTATACATATAATTTATACATATACATTTGTATAATAATTTATTCTTTAAAACACATTGTTTACAACAACAATATCGACGAAGATCAAGCCATTGTGGTAGACGCACAAGAAACTGCACTGGTGGTTGAATTAGCTTAGCTTGGTCTAGAAAATGGTGACTTACTTGAATGCGTAGCAGATTCAATCTTCAAACAGAACAGTCATTGATTCTCAGTTGCAATTATATTTTTCCCGCGACCAAAGTGAAAATTGAATAAAACTGTATTAGAGTAACACTATATCCTACAGAGAGAATCGAGTTATTCGTCCTCAATTCTGCTTTGCTAATGGGGAATTTCAAGTCCACGGAAATTATTCGGTTCCTTTGCTGTTAGTGATGGAACCCATTTAGGCTATCAAAACATTACATAATTTACCAAAGATACAACACTGAGCTCCAATTATAGTAGAGCAATATGGAAATGTATTTTCAAATATTTTTTTTGTCCACGACGAAAGAGCTACGAATTCCCATAGATTTAAGCACACCAAATTATGTAGCTTTCAACTTCTAATGGAGAATAATTCAAGAATATGTGTGTTTATTGAGTTAAATCAGAGGTAACTTCTGGTTAAATATATATGATATTTTATTTAAGTCTTACCATCTATAAACAATATACAAATAAACAGTACCTTACACAATAAAGTTTTTATATAGATGACACACTTGCAGAGTTACTAGAGACATTTTATACCAACACTTGAAACAGATAATGATATACAAGAAATAATGAATCAAGAAAGCAGTACCGTTCACGAAAAAACAGACCAACGTTTCGCTAAATGAAAACCTCTCGGCTCTGTTTTAAGGCTTAAGACAATCTAGCCCCAGAACTCACTTTAGCTGCGAAAACTACGGAAATAGCCGAACGTGAGATTGGGCTTAAAGGTTATACAAAATGGTCTCAAAATCTGCTACTTTTTTGTGCTAAATTGTTGTAGAGGTGATTATATAGATTTGTTTTACATTTTTGTATGTTTTCAAACTGCCCAAGGTTGGGAATAGCAGCAGTAAAGTGCGACAATTTCGTGCCCCTTTCAAAACGGCGAAAGCTGTGACCGCTTGACCTGTGACGTCACAACCTGATTACGATCTCGCTCAAATGCCTGTTGTGACGTCAAAATGTCAGCGACATCACGCTAGAACTCCCACAGTTGGGTGAATCTTTCGTAACAACACCCGACGTCATAGACTATGACGTTTAGGGCGCAATCGTAATCAGGTTGTGACGTCATGAACCAGAGGTCCCGGCTCCAATACGTTTTCCCCCACATGTGTGCTATTCGTGTCCTAAAACCCACTTCGACGACATTATTCGAGAAAAAAATACTAATTTGTTGTTTGGAACACTACTGGGTATGTTTTAATGCAAAGCAGTATAGAGTCATTTGGTATAACCTTTAAGACAGTCATATCCAGCCAATCATGTTAGGTGCTACAGATCCACATGGGTTGTAAAATTTTGGTTGAATGGTGAGTTGTAAAGTACACAACTAAGTTCCCCGTCTGGGAAACATAGTGTACCGGAGATGTATGGTCTGGGACGAATATTAAATAAAATATCAAATATTAATATACTCGTCCCAGGTATGGTATGCCATCTCTTCTTCGAACGGTACCGTGGCGGTACCAGACCGGTCCGTCGGTGGTTGTGTGTCCGCTCCGGTACCCCCACGGTATCGTTATGGTGACGACGTAGTCATCGTTTACGGTACCATACAGCTCTGGTCACAATGTTTTCACCGTCAGGAAACTTATACGTGTGTACACATTTTAATAGTGAGACATGCCCAGAGAGTATAGCCATTCATAATTCATTCAATTTGAACTCGACCACGTAGCTAGTTCAATCTTGAACGTCGCTCGACTGGGCTTACTCCGTTCAACGCAGCATATCACGTAGTAGCCCGAAAACATCGGCTAAGGAGTCTCCTTAGCCCGAATGACTGATAGAGCCTGAAATGGAAATAACTAAATAAGACGTCAGTCGTCAGTTAACTGCACACGGCGTGGGGAATTGAGACAGAGGCACAAAAAGCATTTTATCGAATAAATAATATGATTTGGCATCTCAAGCACTATGACAACCACCTACTGTTCATATTCTGACAAGATGTCAGAAAGGCGCGAAAACGTTAAATTCAGTGGAGGTTTTTCTCACACATTTGATCACATTTTGTCAGCATCAAAACAGTCATGATAGATGGTACAGGGACAAAGAAGCTCAGGTCGGTCAAACTGTATCAAATTGGCATACATGTATTTTTTCTCTCCCGTTTCGTTATTTTCGTCAGCGAAAAGGCGCTTTTCGCATGCAACATCAGTTTTTATCGCCAAATTTTAACCTACCCTCGATCTGAGCTGTGATAGGAATGCCACGCCCCCTTACCCTATATTTACCTATCACAGCCAGAGTTTCTGAGTTAATCACGTAGCAATGGAGCAGATTCTCCACAGATGCCGTAGGGGCGTTGTAGATTCGATTTTCTCGGAGTTCGTCAGGCAGTTAGCTCTGCTGTGGCTAGATAAATATCTTACAAAAATTTTACGACATCAACTTCAGAAAATCTTTGCGAAATAAAGACAAATCTTACCTTAGACGACCAACATCAGTGAAATCCAAACGACGGCAGGCTGCGCGTGCAAAAAAACGTTCCAAATTTACGCGCGGTTACATGTTTTCAAAAAGTGGTATCGTGCACGGAAACGGACTGAATTGAATCGGAGTCCAGCGGAAAAGAAACAGCGATGGAAATATGGACAGAAATATATATATAATTTCTCCTCCCACTCTCTCACCAAAAAAAAAGAAGAGGTGTTAATAAGCAAACGCTGCATTCACAGATTTAACAATATTATGTCAGTCAAGTAAAGTGGAGGATGAATATCATTTTCTGATGGAGTGTGATTCCTACTCTAAGAAACAAGTTTATGCAGTCTGTTTCCAATATTAATAGGAATTTTAGATTCCTTAATTTAAGCGGGAAGTTTATCTGGCTGCTCTCTGGGGAGGCTCCGAATATCTTAAAATTACTGGGGAAATATGTCCATGAACGTATGTCCACTCGGGACCAGCTACAGGCCAAATAATATGTTCTGCTTATCTAGAGCTCCTTTCTCCGTTTTGCTTACATGTACATATGTTGCACTGAGTCAGTTCATTCAGTTGTGACTGGGGAAGGGGGTCGGCTGATTTGGTTTTAATACGGCGAATCACTCTAATCATTACTGTACTGTAATTGTTCTGCTCAATCTGTTGGGCGCTGTGATTAGCTAAATAAAGAAGTCTGAAGTCTATCATTTAAACATTTATTCACATACTGAACACAGCTATTCTCATATATTAAAGAGGGCAACATTCTGGAATCAAAGCAAGTGATATTTTATGTGAGCTCAATTTGTGTAATTTGCTTTTATTTCCATCGCGGTACCGTTTAATTGTTGTCCCCTGGAATCTATTCTTTTGGGTGGATTCAATTCAGTCCGTTTCCGTGCACGATACCGCTTTTTGAAAACATGTAACCGCGCGTAAATTTGGAACGTTTTTTTTGCACGCGCAGTCTACCGTGGTTTGGATTTCACTGATGTTGTTCGTCTAAAGGGTCATCTAAGGTAAGATTTGTCTTTATTTTTCTGAAGTTAATGTCGTAGAATATTTGTAAGATGTTTATCTAGCCACAGCAGAGCTAAATTACAACACATGTAAGAAGAGGTGCCGACATACTGACTGCGTCATATGACTTAAAGCACCTATTCTAAAGCACATACCAAGAATCTAACGATTCGAGATATGTGTTGTATCTCAGATACGCTTTTATTGTACCTGTTCATGTGGCAACTCGAATGATATGACCACACGGCCCCTAGCGCCGGCATAAGCGGTATTAGATACAAATCTAGAGAGCTATGATGGAAATGCTCTGACAACTCGTATACTGATAATTGGTGAGCTGTTTCGCTGTGACAACTCGTACATTGGAGATTGGTGAGCTGTATCGTCGTCAGATGTAAATGACGGCAATTAACACAAAAAAATTACAACACATATAAGGGAAGCGGGAAGAGGTGCCGACATACTGACTGCGTCATATGACTTCACAGAATAGTCTTCTGGTAAACCTATTCTAAAGCACATACCAAGAATCTAGCTATTCGAGATATGTGTTGTATCTCAGGTACGCTTTTATTGTACCTGTTCATGTGGCAACTTGAATGATATGACCACACGGCCCGAGGAATGCCCGACGAACTCCGAGAAAATCGACTCTGCAGCGCCCCACGGCATCTGTGGGGAATCTGCTCCATTGCTACGTGATATGCTGCGTTGAACGGAGTAAGCCCAGTCGAGCGACGTTCAAGACTGAACTGCCACGTCGCATGCTTGGAGATCAGTGGGAACCAGAAGCACTGCAAATTTCACTCCTACTAAAGTTACGACATGACAGAGACTGGATCTTGACTGATGGACTGAATAAAAAGAAGAAGAAGAAGAAAAAATAAGTAAATAATAAAAAATTAAAAAAATTAAAAAATCAATAAGAAAATGATCATGTTGCCATAGCAACCATATAAATTATCCATTATCCGAACGAGTTCATTTTCAATACTTTAGTCGAGCGCATGTGACTAGCACGTGATCCGCCGCTGCGTGCTAAAATTCCATGTCGTACTTTCGGCCAATGAAATCGCGCGATCAAATTTAGCCCGCATCGGCGGATCACGAGCTTGTCACGTGCATTCCACTAACGTTCCCAGTTCTTCGACACAAGCGTTAAAATGGGCGGGAGTTGAGCTGCTTTGATTAATGGATTTACCCAATTAAAAGGAATAGAACAGAGAGTTACTATGTTCCCGCTGATGAATTGAAGTTTGGAGAGCACGCGTAGGTAAGAAATTAGGACGGATAAAGTTTTATTGAATCTGCGAGTTGCAGTTTTGATCGGGAAGGGGGGGGGGGGGGCGGGAAAATCGTGGTTTCCCCTTGTGTTAATAGAGTAGGGGAGAGTGTATATAAATATTAATATCATAATTAACAACCGACCAACAAGAAGCCGCTGTGGCTATTTGGCTTTCTGTTCGATGCGGACAAATTCTTGCTGTGAGTTTAAGATCAGGCGGGACGATGTTACATTCCACTTCCAAGGCTTAGCTCGAGATGCTACGTAGAGCGCCGGATACAAATGTCAAGGACTGATGCAGAATGGACTGTAACTGCAATATACTACGGAGCCGTAAAAGGGACATGCTCCGATCCGCACTTATTAACTGCGACCCCCAGTTATTAACTGCGACCCGCACTTATTAACTGCGACCCTCAGTTATTAACTGCGACCCGCATTTACTAACTGAGGGTCGCAGTTACTAACTGAGGGTCGCAGGTAGTAAGTGCGGGTCGCAGTTAATAAGTTCGGACCCCAGTTAATAAGTGAGGGTCGCAGTTAATAACTGAAGGTCGCGCAGTTAGTAAGTGCGTGTCGTAGTTATTAACTGGGACTATGCCTCCGGTGTCCCTTTTACGGCTCCGGAGTCGTAAAAGGGGCATGCTTCGATCCGCACTTATTAACTGCGCATGCGACCCCCAGTTATTAACTGCGACCCGCACTTATTAACTGCGACCCTCAGTTATTAACTGCGACCCTCACTTATTAACTGCGACCCGCACTTACTAACTGCGACCCTCAGTTATTAACTGCGACCCTCACTTATTAACTGGGGCCCGCACTTATTAACTGCGACCCGCACTTACTAACTGCGACCCTCCGTTAGTAAGTGCGGGTCGCAGTTAATAACTGAGGGTCGCAGTTAATAAGTGCGGGTCGCACTTAATAAGTGCGGGTCGTAGTTATGAACTGAGGGTCGCAGTTAGTAAGTGCGGGTCGCAGTTAGTAAGTGCGGGTCGCAGTTAATAAGTGCGGGTCGTAGTTATTAACTGGGAGTATACCTCCGATGTCCCTTTTACGGCTCCGTAATACAATACCAGTAGTCGGTTCGTTGAAAGCAACAACAACAAAGCCAGCAGCCGAAAACAAAGAGGCTCTCGATCGGCTGTACCACCGCGCGCCGTTCAACATGATGTTTGTAAGTTTGTGTTACATTCGTGGCAAGTTGTAAATTGCTGTCTAACCGATTGGCACATCCCCTGTATAGCAAAATAGTCCGGTCAAGATGGACACCCGTCAAATTTTGACGATGACACAACCAATGTGATGAAGGTGTAGAAATATTTCTAAAATATCAGTCCTTCATTTTTTGACATTTCTTATAGGCCCTAGTGTACATTGTAATGCTGGGCTTGGGGAAATTTTATTATTACTTTGAACATGCGACTGCGACAATTGCACTTCTCCTGACGACACCATCATCATTGTTTTTGTAAGAATATAATTATATTGATATTAAAAATGAAAACCAATATAATTTTCACAAGTAGTCAGCTGTGATGAGCTTTTCTGTTATACTGTTCAATTTAAACAAGTTTGTAACTTGACTAAAAATAATAACATGAGAGAAAAAAGACCAAAAAAAACCAAAAGAAAAAAACCCCCAAAACCCCCCCCAAAAAACAATACGATTGTCCGGATGAATCCTTATGGTCGCCAGTTTGAATTTAACCATCATTTTAATCCCTTGGCTACACAAATAGACTCAAAATGGGTACAAGGTATTCGCAATGATGTGAGAGCCTTCGGTTTTGAAAAATATGCACAGTCAACCAAAAATGATGCAACAAGGAAAGCAGGGTTTTCAGATGACCCCACACGGCTGCCATTTTAAATTTGGCCATCACATTTTGATTTTTGGGGTATACAAATAGATTCAAAATAGGCGTAAGATGTTTGGCTATGCTTAGTGATCCATCTGTTTTGATAAATTTGCACAATGAGCTAACAACAGTACCTTGAACCATATGAGCAGCATTTAAAGCCCTGGAGCTGCCACTAAAAATATATATATATATATTCAGATGTCTCAATTTGACCGCCATTTTTCTGAAATATCGCGATTTATGGATGACCCAAGATGAGCGCCATTTTGAATTAACGCATGATGGAAAACTTCAAAAGAACTTTGACCTTAGACTTATGGAGCATGGGCCGATAGCGGATTCCGTTTATCGTATTGGAGTCTTTCCATGTCTATTTGCGTAATCCTTTAAGCAAAGCAAGATAGTAAATACAAAATGGCATCCATGAGGGTGAAGCTGAATAAATGCATTTTTATACGCCCGCCAAAAGGCGGGCGTATTATGTGATGGCGGTTTCCGTCCGTCTGTCCGTGTGTCCGTCTGTCCGTCCGTCGTGTCCGGTCTATATCTGGAACAGTTTTCTATCTACAGTTACAATTTTTGGTGAGTGGATACCTCACGGGGAGATGATGTGTCGCGTACCAAAATGAAGGACGAGGTCAGAGGTCAAAGGTCACTGGCCTAAAAAACAGGAAATCACTGAAGTGTTCGTGTCCGGTCTATATCTGTGAACGTTTTCTGTCCACAGTTGCATTTTTTTGTTAGTAGATACGCTAGGTGGAGACGATGTGTCGCGTACCAAAACTGAGGTAGAGGTCAGAGGTCAAAGGTCGCTGTTGCCTAAAATCAGGAAATCATTGATCATTGACAGTTTTCTATCTACAGTTCTAATTTTTGCTGAGTGGATACCCTAGGGGGGAACGATGTGTTGCATACCAAATGTAGGTCGAGGTCAGAGGTCAAAGGTCAGTGTGACTGAAAAATCAGGAAATCATTAAAAATTTCTGATTTTTTGTGAGTGGATTTAATAGAGGGAAACGAAGTGTCGCATTCCAAAAAAATAGGTCAAGGTTGAAGGTCAAAGGTCACTGTGACCCGAAAATCAGGAAATTATTAAAAATAACAGTTTTTTTGTCAATAAATACGTTAGGGGGACACGATGTGTCACCTACCAAAATGTAGGTCAAGGTCAAAGGTCAAGGTCACTGTGACTCCAAAATCGTGAAATTGTTAAAAATCATGATTTTTTTAGTGCATTGAGAAATTACGAGGAGTCGTTTTGTCATGTACTAAGATTTAGATCCAGGTCAATAGTCAAGGTCACTGTGATCCCAGAATCAAGGTCAAAGGTCAGAGGTCAGTGTGACCTGAAAATCAGGAAATCATTAAAAATTACTAATTTTTTGTGAGTGGATTCAATAGGGGGAAATGAAGTGTCGCATACCAAAATTGAGGTCGAGGTCAGAGGTCAAAGGTCACTGTTGCCTAAAATCAGGAAATCATTGATCATTGACAGTTTTCTATCTACAGTTCTAATTTTGGTGAGTGGATGCCCTAGGGGGAACGATGTGTTGCATACCAAATGTAGGTCGAGGTCAGAGGTCAAAGGTCAGTGTGACCGAAAAATCAGGAAATCATTAAAGATTTCAAATTTTTGTGAGTGGATTTAATACAGGGAAACGAAGTGTCGCATACCAAAAAATAGGTCAGGGTCAAAGGAAGTTATTAAAAATAACGTTTTTTTGTCAGTAAATACATTAAGGGGACACGATGTGCCACATACCAGAATGTGGGTCAAGGTCAAAGGTCAAGGTCACTGCGATCCCAAAATCGTGAAATTGTTCAAAATCATGATGTCCATTGATACATTGAGGGAAGACGTTGTGTCGTGTACCAAAATTTAGGTCAAGGTCACTGTGACCCCAAAATCAGGAAATCATTCAAAATAACTTTTTTCTGCCAGTAGATGCATTGTAGGGACATGTGTTTACATACCAAAATGTGGGTCAGAGGTCAAGGTCACTGTGACCCCAAAATCAAGAAATCATTAAAAGTCACCTTTTCATATGCCTGTCGAAGACGAGGCCGTGTATTGCAATGTTGAGTTCTGTCTATTCATCCATTAACATTTGTTGTCCATGCGATATCTCTAGTTTCAAGGTATGGATGGTACCAAACTTTGAGTATACCTTACTCGCATGGCAAAGAGGAGCCATACATTTTGAGATCAATTTATCAAAGGTCAAGGTCAAAGTCCCTCCAAACTGAATCAAGTTTAGCTGATTACATGTGTTAGGTTGGAATATTCAGAGTTCTCTCCCCTACATGTATATGTCATTTGTCCTGTGGAGTTGTCTCCCATGTTTGAAACAGCTACATTTAGTTAAACTGTTGTGAAATAAAAACCATATATTTACTAATTTAACGGGGAGAGGGGTTCTTTATGAACTTCATACCTGTTTATTAACTCAAGAACAAGGGTTTACTTCATCACTATCTTCTTCCTTCATGAAAAATTCTCTCGTCTGAAAGGAATCCATTTGCAGGAAAACTGCTATTTTCTTGTGTTTGACTAACATTTGTCGATTTTAGTGTGGGATATGTGAGCTCTCGGCTCTTGCTTCAAGGTCAACCAGTTACCAAGAGTTAAGCTCATTTTAGTTTATCATTCAATATAATATGTGGTATATGTTAAATTCTCAGAAGCTCAAAATTGTAGACCTTTCTCTGGATTGCTACATGTAGCTACCAATTGGAATCAAGGCTATCAAACAACCTTGAAATTTGGACCAATGTAATTCCAGATATACGGGCGTATATTGAGGCCCCTTGGGCTCTTGTTATGTGTTTTTTTCATGTTTTTGCTAAGTGTCTAAAGATTATTTTATTTCACACGAAATATTTATTTCCTGATTTTCTGGGGAGTTTTTGTGGAGGAAAACACCACAATTTCTAGGCAAAATAAACATATTCAGGGTAATTGGGTGGAATCAGGAATTATATTGCTATTTTTATAACAATGACGTCCGCTGATCGTTTTGGGCTTTGGCGGCCATTTTCCATGCTTTTGTCTGTTTTCTCCAGTAGGTTATCTCCCTTTCGTAGGTTAAGAGATGGGGATTTCCTTTAAACGTCTTTAGCCGAGAATTTTGCTCAGCAACATTCATCCAATTTGATAAATTTTGATAGACATAGTGATTATCTTCAAACAGTTAGAATATAAGAAAAAGTTAAATACAATTTATATGATTTTTTTTTATGAATATGCTTCCGAACAAGGGCTATTCTCTATGTTTTCTGGGTTATCAAATGGAGCATGTGTCTACAGCTAAAAAATGCACACCAATCTATACTTTTGTCTTTGTTTTTCATCATATTAGACAATTATGAATGCAACAACACACATTATTCAAAAAGTTAATTACTTTGATTTATCACCAGCGGACATCCTTAATAGTCTCTCCATGGTCATCAACATGTGAAATAGGCTAGGATGAGTCGTAATTGTGAACTATTCACAAAAAGTGTAAGATGTCCTTATATGGTCATTATCATGGGTACCTCCTTATATGGTCATTATCCTTAGGTGCCTCCCCCTCCCCCCATCCCCCCAATCAGCGGCAGGAACAGTGAGTTATTCATGGGCCTTATTTCAACGGATTTTCTGGAGACAGCAATCTTCACATTGCATTCATTTTAATATGTCCATCACACAGTGGGCGTGATAATGAAACAGTCTGGCACATCAATAATGTGTTAAGTTGGAGTTCACGTCGTAAAATAATTACTCTCGAACACAATGATTGGTATATTTGATGAGATCTCAGAGGAAGTGTATAATACTACCGCTATTCATCAATCGAAATTCAGCCACCGTGTTTTCTCGTTGCCTTCGATCTGCCCTGATCTAGTTGTAACGAGTGAAGAGGAAACACGGGTTAATATCAACTATAAGTTGTTTATCCACTCCGTCCATAATGATCTACCTATGTTTGTCTTCTTTACACCAATTTGTTAGTTCACCAGATCACAATTTAGAGCAATAGAGCGCTTCTCAATCCGGTCGATGGAGGGCGCTGGAGTGGTTTCATGCTGTTAAGATAGTCCGTGGAAGGGGTCAAGTGGGGAAAATGCCAAAACGATCACCGATCGAAGCCCTACTTGAGACGCGATTTGTACATGGTATACCGTACTTCGACCTCGTTATTTGCACATTGTGGTGATTGCGGAGGAATAATCGGGGACGAGCCATGCATGTTTAAAAACATGTTTTTGGTTTACGGGCGAAGAACTCTCGGTTTGTAGCATTGCAAAAGTAAATGAATCTTAATAGCTATATAAAGTGGCTTACTGTATTCTGCGAAACGAAACGGGCGAAACGAAACGAAAAGCTGTAATCTGCGAAACGAAACGAAACGAAAAGTTGTAATCTGCGAAACGAAACGGTTTCGCATTTTACAAATCAGGTGGGGGTAATTTGTAATTTGCGAAACGAGATTTTCCGACCCTCTTTAGATCGAACTATGATGTAATTTCTCATCAATCTGGGACGCATATCGTCCAACCGTATCCCCGGTAACGAGAAAAACTGCATTAACCCGTTGACCGGTGGAAAATGGTCATTTTATAACCTCGTTTCGCATTTTACAAATCAGGTGGGGTAATTTGTACACTCAAAATAATAATCCGTTAAAATTTAACGTATTACTATCCGTTAGGTAGTTTTAACGGATTAATCCGTTGTATAAACGGAAATAGTACGTTATAGTAAGGGAATCTTCCGTTGTTGTATTGCACTGACGGACTCATCCGTTACATCAACGGAATATTCCGTTGCTGTATTCTCATGACGGAATAATCCGTTACAACAACGTATTATCCGTTCGGTAGTTTCAACGGATTAATCCATCCTATTAACGGAAATAATTCGTTAATGTAGGTGAATATTCCTTTGTTGTATTGCCCTGACGGAATAATCCGTTGCTGTTTCCGTGAACCCACCTTAGGCAGTGTTTATGACTTCATTCGTTAGCTGCTTGTCCTAAAGTATGTGAAAATACGCATAAAAGCGTTCAAATACATGATTTCATCGTTGAGCTTTAGTTTTGAAATAGTTTTGTGAAGTCGTATAAACATCGACGACGGATTCTTTTGTGTGCAGTGTAATACAATCCGCGCAGTAATACAACACATGTCTCGTCTGACGTCACACATTTGCGCGCGCGCGAAACGCCAAACGGTCACTTCTGCAAGACGACAGTCAGTGGATGTTGAACGGTAAAATGTTGAACAGCAAGGTAAGAATCTTGTCTCATCGATGTTATTTATGACAGACATGTACAGTTTTATTTCTGTATCACTCATTTTATTAGCCGTTGAATTTGATGCGAGACCACAGGCCCGCAAAACAAAAGTTTTTGGGGATGTGACAGTGGGCGGTGATATTAGGGTGAAGTGTCGAAATATGGGGTCTCTATATATAACCCTATGCTTTATATAAGTTAGACATCATGTCGTTTTGGTCGCGACCGAGTAGGCATTGACCTACAATCTTCGAAGGTAAAATGAACAAGTAAATTTGGCAAACGTGTTTTTTTTATCACGATGGTGGCGGTGGGGGGGGGGTGGGTGGGGGAGGGCGGGGGAGGTGTGTTGCCTTGATGCATTGAACTGTATGGTGTCGCATCATGACTTAATTGGAATAGTCCGATTGCAGCAGGGCTTCGTGTTTAGCGCGAGTGATAGCTCACCTGCACGCAAACACTCGCGTAAATTCATGTCACGAGAGTGATTTTAGCTCACATAAACTGTCACATTTTATATTGTATTATATTGCAATCACTCCCCTGACTTTTAAATACCCTCTCCTAAATATTTTGACGTGAGCTATTTTTAGCTCACGCACTAATTCTAAACACGAAGCCCTGTTGCAGCCCCTACAAGATATTTTATAATACTGATTTCTATTGAATGTAGGGTCTGCCCGTTTAACTCTACCCGTTTAACCGGCAAAATCGACTTAGCTGCCGGACCGAAATGTCCGGCAGTCAAAAAACGATATTTTATACGCCATTTTCTCAACTCATAATAATGAAACCCACCTTTTAAGTTAAATCTCGGACTTTTCAAAGCTTTCCTGAACCGAGAAGACAAATTTTCCGCCATGTTTAAACTCACTACCGCTACATCCTCCACGTTCGGGGACGGTCTGACAGCTAGAAGATTTTGCCGGTTAAACTGGCAGACCCTACATTCAATAGAAATCAGTATTATAAAATATCTTGTAGGGGCTGCGTGTCGGACTAGACTTGGGATGACTGATGACGTTGGGGTGGTGGTGGGGGGGGGGGGCGTATTTCATCGTAGTTTTTGCTTCATTGTCTTTTATAAATGTATTGTTCATTCGGCATGTGTAATTGTTCAGATGTGGGCACTGTCATTGCTCATCATTGTGTATGAAAATTTGGGAAATAGTTATATTCGGGAAAAGAAAAAATATTTATATTAACATGAATTGCGGTGGTGAGGTGGTTGGGGGGGGGGGAGGTATTTTTTATTTGACCGTAGTCTTTGCTTCATTGCCATTCATAAATGCATTGTTCATTCGTATGAAAATTTTGGAAATAATTATATTCCGGAAAAAAAGAAAGATATTTATATTTTTATTAACATCAGAAATATCTACGAAGACACCCAAGGACAGACAAACCATGGTGGTGACCGGTACACTTGATTTGTTGGATTTCCCTGTACCGTACACATTTTTTTTGCAGTACACATGTAGTTTATGCTTTTCAGGCACATGAGTTATTACCCGTAGCTGCTCTTCTGTACTGGAGATAAATAAAGGTAGTTTTATAACAACCTCGGTAAGAAGCTTCGGTGAACTTTCTAACAGATAGTGGCGAATTAGTTTAACAGTTTGAAATAGTTTAGTACTATAGTACAGGTACTATTAACTTTTTCAATTTGCTCTGTTCATTTTCTTACCTGGCAGTGTGACTAATATCACAGGACCTATGACATGTATGAAGAGTAGGCATTAGGACGCCAGCTAAACTCTTGGAAATCCCTCTCCCCAACCCCCAGTTGAATCCTGCCTATATTAAGTTGGGAACTGCCCAAGTCAGAATCAGCAGTGATTTTAAATTGCCATCAAGAGTAGGTCAGCTCAGAACTTGCTGGTAACAGTCCCCTAATGCACCTTCATGCCAAAAATCAAGGTTCTAATGTCAACAGTTCTCTTTTTTTGCCGTAATGAGGGCCCAATTCATAGGAATAAGGACACTGTAGACCTTGGTCACATTCTGCCAAAATTCTTACAAAGTTGCAGTGCTGGTCGAGGGGGTCAGAATGAATTTGTTCG
>JAVTVY010021207.1:0-79050 GCA_036873755.1 Hanleya hanleyi | reverse complement strand
AACTAAGTTTGATTTTGAACTTTTATAAATCAGTTAATCGTTGGATGACGCATATGCATATTCCATGCAAATTACCATATGTAGCAGTCACGATTCGTCATAGCGAACGGAATAACAAGTATCAGCAAAGCACAGCACTTTAAACAACCACATCCTCATTGTCTAGACGCCCCCCACCCCCACCACTCCATGTTCCACCATGCCTGTGTAATGAACTGCATATATTGTTTGTTTTATGCTTTTGGTTATTTATAAGAAAAAACTGATTTGTTGGTTTTTTTTGGTTGCAAACAAACAACGACGTTTGGTCGTTTTTCTGAAAGTCATATTCTTTCCCCAACTATCGTAACTCCTCTGGGACGGCGCTGACGCGACGCGTTTGAAGAGAAATATGTGAACACAAAAAAGAAATTATATGAACGTAATTTTGATTTCTAAATTTGATAATCAGCTAATCGTCCAATAAAGCTAATGCAATTTCTATGTAAATTAACATCTAAAACAGTTATTGGTAATTGCGAACGGAACAGAAGAAGGAACAAATCAGAGCACTTTAAACCAAACAGCAACGTGCCCCTCCAGTACCATACGCGGATGATCCGCGTCCACGGATCATCCAACCATCATCCACGGACCCTCCACGTACCATACGCGGATTGTTTTAGAATGGCGCATCAGCCTATACTCTTTCACCAAACATGATACGGTCAGACAAGTTGGGCGAATTCATGTTTTGTCTTTTGCTAGAATGAGAATATGTTCGACAAAACAATAAGTTATAACCTACGATTATATGAAATCTCATTCGCAAAGACAAAGACAAAACCCCACCAGAAATAGACCGCTTCCTTGGAGAGATCGGCTTTGTCGAATTATTACCGCTTAGCAAACTCCCGCTGCGTCACACTCGTCCTGTGCCACGTGGGTTTAAACTTTCTTGACGACCCCACGGTCTTCAATCACATCATCGTAAAATACTGTTACTTATTTGGATGTTTAACTCTCAACATTTTCCTAACAGAAGACAGTACAGAGAATATCCACGATCAAAACTGAAAGACTGGCAATTGTAAACAGGTCTCCCCATGCCGATAGCTAATCGGCGACGGCCTCTCTTCAGCCTTTTGGAGATACTCCAAGCACGTGATTTTTATATGATTTTCGTTTTCTACCTCCGTATAAATTCTTTAAATAATGTGGATCTCATTCCGTATAGTTACATATTGAAAATGATTGTGACGAAAACGAAGATTTTTCAATTAATAAATAATGAATACTGGTAGTGTATTTAACGATTTCAATATTAAAATCAAATTTGAGAAATGTGTGCTTAGGAGATTTTGCCTACATAACGTAATAATTTAGCACCTATTTGATTCTCACCACCAGCCATGACATTGTATTGTATCATATACTAGAATGTACCTGACATCCTGTCCTATTTTCACCCCTAAGATCAGTGAATCTGGTCTGGGAGTAATCAAGTATACAGTATTCACAAATTGGTTTACTTCTTAAAGATACATCGTATCAGATTTCCCTGACAATTAAATTAATGTACACGACCAACACACAAACACACTTCAAATTTTTCTTAAACTTCGAACATTTCTAAAAGGAAGCCTTTGTATTGGAATACCAAATCGTAATATATATATATAGTATCTTATATCCAACTAGCAGATTCTCCATAATTGACAGACTTCATCAATAGTACTCTTTCTGCAATGAAATGATCTACAAGGGAGCCGTTTTAGGCTCATTATTTCATTTCTCCAGACCGCTGAAGTGAAACACATATAAACCAACTAGTACGAGGGAGCCGTAAAATACTCTTTATTTCATTTGTTTAGACCGATGAAGTGAAACACAAACAAACTACCGTAAAGACCAGTTAATTCATTTCTTTAGACAAGGAAGCAAGGTTGCCTTCATTTCTAGAATTATTTTGTTCGTGGGTATTCAAAACAAGGATAATCTGTATCTCCTTGTATATGCACAAGTTAATTGCTGTTGAATCAAAGAAGTTTTGTGTTTAAAATTATAGTTCTACTGGATATTTCAGATAAGAGGTTCCCTGTCGGAGCTATAGGCACCTTCGTGCAGTGTTAACAATTCAGATGCGAGCCAACAAACCTGGGGATGTATATGATGGGAATAAAAGTAGAATTCCACATTATTTCTCATTTTTCTGTCTTATTTCGTACTACCATTGGTATCTCTTTTCTTTTTGCTATGTGGGATCTTTACGCGAGCTGTTAAATCGAATCGTTTCTAACCAGCGGTCGTCCGCATCGTTTGCATGTTATGGCGAAATCCTATTCACAAAGAATCATTTAGGCTGAATGCATTTTGTTAAGGAGACTACCTTCTGAGTAATTAATTATTTGGTTTCTCATATATTATATATTCTTGTCAAGATGTTCGGGGCAATTGAATATACTGTCGTATACATTCTTTAACCGTATGGGAAGCTGCCCGAAAACATCAATTTCCACAGTTAATGTTTGCATGCATATGTTCTTTATGAATCAAGAAGGGAAGGCGCTCCAACAATCCAATCTCCAAAATTAAACTTAAAATCTTTTTTTTTAGAACTTTAGAGAAGGGAAAATGACCAGTTGGGGGAATGGCCTCTGATTTCAAAATCAAAAGTCTGTAGACTACCTAATTAACCTTGCAGACCGTATATCTATATTTGCGTTAGCTGTATCATGCAATATACCAGCGAAGACATATAGATGAGGCGTATTACACCACTGGTTTCAGGGTATCATTAAGGGATCGGTATCAAAAGTAAAATAAAATAAAAGTAACTCCGAAAATGGAAGGCATTGTGATATAATATTCTATATTTGAGCTGTGATTATATCATCGTCACTTCAAAAGTGAAGATCGATAACTTTCAAGAGATAATCGCATGATTTATCTGGCTACTATTATCAAGCTCTCGGTTACGAACTGAAGCCGGAAGAGAAAATGTAGGCCCTATACGAAAAGAGAGATATGACGAAATCTACGCACATGTGCGAACGAGTATAGCGCGGACCTCGCTGAGAGCATATATATATATATACACACACACAAGAACATTTTCTTCGCGATCGGAAAACGCCAATCGCAGATCAAATTTATTGCATTACCCTGTGCTAAACTAATACATATTTGCGAGAATTATCAAGATAATAGACTGAAGTAGAAGTAGAGGACAACCGTTACAATAAAAGATGCAAATTACGGGTAGTACGATAGGAGTGTCGATATTTTTCTCCGCACATTGTGAGCCATTGACAAATACAAGAACATAAATATACGAATCTTCACGCAACCACTTCATGAACAGATGAATTTATACTTTTCAATGAATATACCGTAAACCCCCTTTCTTCCAGATTATTTTCATCGATCAGAAATAATCCCGCATTATATACGATTATAACTCCTCGAAAACATATGATTATCTATCAGTGAAACTCAGTATAGTGCAGGCACGTCTCCATACGTGGAGGATCCGACCATCATCCGTGGATGGTCCGACCATCATCCGTGGATGATCCAGCCATCATCCGCGGATGATCCAGCCATCATCCACGGAGGATCCGGCCATCATCCAGCCATCATCCGTGGATGGTCCGGCCATGATACGTGGATGGTACAGCTATCCTCCAGCTATCCTACCAGTAGGATAGGGTAACTGGAAAGTGGGCGTACTGGTACTGTAGATAGTGACGAATGGCTCTTACAGGGCAAAGGAGGAAATCGTCTTCCAATCCGCTGGCGAAATCTGATAGTGCTGGGATGGAGTATAATCGTTGTGCACAAGGGCCCAAACGGGAAGACTCGTTCTTTGCTATGAATTTCGGAACTGGGCGGAATGATATTCTGGACCAATTCTCTGTCCATGTGAGGGACTTCCTCTCTAGGGCGTGCAATTCACATATCCTAATAGCTAATGCGAAGGCTGCCAGGAATGCTGTCTTGTAAGAAAATGCCTTCAGAGAACTTGACTGTAACGGTTCGAATGGGGGCTGTAATAAGGCACTCAGGACAACCCCCAGGTCCCACTTTGATAGCAATTGTCGAGTGTCCATGTAAATGGAGAAGTCTGCTACTACTGGGAATAGAGGCAGTGTCAGGATTGACTCGTTGAGACGCGCACCAGGTGATGAAGTAAGCCCACTTTGATTGGTATAGTTGAGAAGTGGAAGATCGGTTTGCTGATACCAGTCTCTGCAGCTGATCTTGAAACCCCTTTGTGAGTGCATTCTCGATAATCTGCAGGCGTGGAGCTGTAGCCACTGTGGATTGTGGTGTACTACGCCGTGAGGCTGGTCTAGCAGGTTGGACCATGTTGGTAGACGGCGTGGAGGGTCGATCAACATTCGCAAATCAGGGGCGACGTGGCCACCAAGGTACGATGAGAATTATGATGCAGTCATGCTGTGAGATCTTTAGTAGAACTTCCTGTATCAGGGCGATGGGCAGGAAGGCATAAGCCAGGGTTGTCCCACTTGATTGATAAGGCATCTATGGCCAAGGCTTGTGGGTCCATGATGGGACTGACGAAGAGCTGTAGTTGTGTGTTGGCTCTTGTGGCAAACAGGTCTATTAGAGGCTGCTTCCAAATGTTGGCAATCCGTTGAAATGCCTTCCTGTGGAGGTGCCACTCTGTCTGGATGATCTTGTCTGGGGTGAGACAGCCTGTCGGCAATGATGTTGAGTCATCCTGGTATGTGGCGAGCTCGTGTTGTGCACCGCAGGTTCTGTGTCAAGAGGAATAAGGTCCAGGTCTCCTGGAATGCTAGCCATGATTTGGTCCCTCCCATCTTGTTTATGTAAAAGATGACTGTCGTGTTTTCTGAGGCCACAAGGAGAGACGATCCCTGGAGTCGGGTTTTCCAGTGTTGCACCACTAACACTACCACTCTCAGTTCGAGGACATTGACGTGAAGTCTGGCTTCCTCTGTCTGCCGGCGACCTGAAGATTCCTCAAGTGTGCACCCCAACCTGTATGCGACACGTCAGTGAAGAGATGATCTGGACGTGGTGGGTGCAGTGGCACTCCGGTCATGATGTGTCGAGATTGCCACCAAGTCAGGTATGGGTGTAGTCGAACAGGTACCGTTACCACCGGGTTGACGACTTTGCTCCGTAGGAACGGCTGCAGATCAAACAGTCCCAGCAGAACTTGCCAATGATGCAATGACTGGGATGGGCAGGATAAAAATCTTTGTTCTATGCTCTGGATCTTGGTTCAACGATCCTCTGGAGGTATCACTACTTCCTGTAGAGTGTCGAACACTGCGCCGATGTATTGGCGACGCTGAGATGGCTCCAGCTCCGACTTCTCTGGATGGGGTATGAAGCCCAGCAGTTGTAGAACTTGAGCATTGAGAAGCGACCTCTCTGCAGCCCAGATGAGGAGGTCATCTAGATAGACTTCGATATGAATCCCCCGTTGGTGAAGAAATGAGATGACTGGTGAAGTGATCCGAGTGAAGCACCAGGGGGCGATTGAGATGCTGAATGGAAGAACCTGCCACTCGAACCGCCTTTTGGCTATGATGAAGCGTAGGTAACGACGATGTCTTGGGTGGATGGGTATATGAAGATACCCGTCCTGTAGATCTGTCGAAGCCAACCAATCCCTGTGATTTAGACGGGCTCGGATAGATGGTACTGACGTCATCTTGAAGCGTGGAGGAGGTGCAAGGAACCGCTTGTTGAATCGTCTCAGGTCGATGATCATCCGCAACTGGTCTGTTCCCTTCTTTGGTACCAGGAACACGGGGCTGTAAAACCCTGCGGACTTCTCGGCCTGAGGTAACTCTCTCACGGCTCCTTTGGAGATGAGGGTGGTTACCGATGATAAAAGCGACAGGATGAAGATTGATGGAGGGGTGAACGTAGTCAGTTGCTCTGCTCCGTGGCTCCGCCGCGGGGGGGGGGGGAAGCTCTGCCACGCTATCCTTCACGGTCTCTGGGTTGAGTGGACTTGCCTTGAGGACGAAAAATGGATGACAGATCCCCATGAGGTTGGTCCTTCGATGTTGGTTTAGACTTGGCTTGATCCTGCCGTCCACAAGTCTTGGGCTTCAGAGCCGACCTGTTCTACTGGGCTGCGGCACTCAGAATGCGCGAAGTCCTCTCTTCTCGAATTCCCGGCATTTCTTTTTCGATGGCATTGTTGAAGAGAGCTTTGGATGCTAAGGGCTGAAGGAGTAGTTCTGTCTTAGCGGTCTGTGGAACTTCCACCTTAGGTTTCTTAAAAAACGTCGAACGCTGGGCCCACAGCAGAGAAGCATAGGAAAAGGCTCCGTCCTCGATGATGTCAGCATTTGGCCTTATTCAGTGTGTCCAAGAATCCTTCAAACAGGCTCCTCTTGGCTGCTGGTAAAAGGATGGACCTATCTTCTTGAATGTTCTCTTCCCCTAGGATAAGTTGGCCAGTCGTCATAAGGAACCAGTCCGTATAGGAGGTAATATGGTGTATGGCGAGCACATAGCTTGAAACTGCTCCACTTGCTTGGGAGGTAATACCAGCGTACTATTTTGCCCGAACTATTAGCTTATTATGTAGTCATTTTAAATTTGGAAATACACTCTTTTGAGATTGATTACATACGTTTTCCAAAGAGAAAATGTAGGCCCTATACGAAAAGAGAGATATGACGAAATCTACGCACATGTGCGAACGAGTATAGCGCGGACCTCGCTGAGAGCATATATATATATATACACACACACAAGAACATTTTCTTCGCGATCGGAAAACGCCAATCGCAGATCAAATTTATTGCATTACCTTGTGCTAAACTAATACATATTTGCGAGAATAATCAAGATAATAGACTGAAGTAGAAGTAGAGGACAACCGTTACAATAAAAGATGCAAATTACTGGTAGTACGGTAGGAGTGTCGATAATTTTTCTCCGCACATTGTGAGCCATTGACAAATACAAGAACATAAATACACGAATCTTCACGCAACCACTTCATGAACAGATGAATTTATACTTTTCAATGAATATACCGTAAACCCCCTTTCTTCCAGATTATTTTCATCGATCAGAAATAATCCCGCATTATATACGATTATAACTCGTCGAAAACATATGATTATCTATCAGTGAAACTCAGTATAGTGCAGGCACGTCTCCATACGTGGAGGATCCGACCATCATCCGTGGATGGTCCGACCATCATCCGTGGATGATCCAGCCATCATCCACGGAGGATCCGGCCATCATCCACAGAGGATCCGGCCATCATCCAGCCATCATCAGGGAGGAGAACGATGACGTGATCTGGATCAGCGTCGTGGAGAACATGGATGATGGTATGGAGTCCGCGATCGGCATCGTGGAGAATGGGAATGCCGATCTTTGGAAATCCTTTTCTCTGAAAGTTGGTGTATATTCAGTTCCGTCCTGGCTTCCGTAGCTTTGGTGGGCTGAATATCTGTGTTAATAAGCTCCTTCCTGGCTTCCATACTTTTTGTCGCATGGCCAGGCCGTGTCTCGGCTCCCATACGTCGACTATGATGCTGTCAATCTCCGGCTTCCGTATTTTCCATGCGTGGATGGGCCGGGTCCATGTCCGTCTCAACTACTCGTATACAGGATCTCTTTACAAACACATCTGACTCGCCGGGGTGCAGAGGAAAAAGAGAATGAGCTCGAGTACACATGTGCGGACAGCGCCACCTGGTGGATCAAGGTGAAGTAACTTTTATCTGCAAATGGGATCTCCAAAGGAGGAATATGGCATCAGTGATAGCAGGTGTAGATTTGAGCCACAAATACTTTTATTGCCATTGGGTAACTGGAAAAGAAGCAGGCCAACACTGTTTGGATTTCCCACATGTAACTAGCAAACAGGGCTACACTGTTTGTAATGCTCTCAGGTAACTTCTGAATACAGGCATACAATGTTCTTATTGCCCTCAGATAATTAGAAATGAAACATGCCCACAATGTATATATTTTCCACAAGTACTAGGAAATACATGGCTACAATGCTTTTACTGACCTCTGGTAACTAGAAAATAAACAGGCCTACAATGTTTTTATTTTCAACATATAACTAACAAATACAGGGCTACAATGTTTGTGTTGCCCTCGCAAATACAGCCTAGCTTCGCTATAATGTGCCTCAATGTAGCGCTGATTCTGATATAGGGCAGGTGCTGTTGTGTCCCCCAAATGAACAAAAGCCTATTTCAACCCTTTTATTAGGCTGAAAATCTATAAGGTGGTTAAAATTTGGTCCCCCAATAACAGCATTTCAGCGAGGTTACACTGTACAGGGTTATGAGTTTATAGTGCCCTCACAAATTCAGGGTTACACTGTTTGTATTGCCCTAGGGCAACCAGCAAAACACAGGGTTACAATGCCTCCACCCCCCCTCATGGCGGCCAAGTACACATTAATCACATGCATCTTCCCTCTCCCATCCGCTGAACACCTCAAACACATGCTTGTCCTCTGCTCTCATATCAGCTGAAGTACACCTCAAACAATGCTTGTTCCCCCCACTTCTATAAGCTGAAGTACACCTCAACTACAAGCTTGTTCCTCCATCTCCTATCAGCTGAATTACACCTCAAACATATGCTTGTTCCTCCTATCAGCTGAAGTACATTTCAAACAACGCTTATTCCTCCCATTTCTACAAATTGAAGTACACCTCAAACACAAGCTTGTTCATCCATCTCCTATCAGCTGAAGTACACCTCAAACATATGCTTGTTCCTCCTATCAGTTGAAGTACACCTCAAACACATGCTTGTTTCTGCCTCTCCTATCAGCTGAAGTACACCTCAAACACATGCGTATTCCTCCATCTCCTATCAGCTGAAGTACACCTCAAACACATGCTTGTTTCTGTCTCTATCAGCTGAAGTACACCTCAA
The DNA here is from genome assembly GCA_036873755.1 of Hanleya hanleyi. Taxonomy (NCBI): domain Eukaryota; kingdom Metazoa; phylum Mollusca; class Polyplacophora; order Lepidopleurida; family Hanleyidae; genus Hanleya; species Hanleya hanleyi. The sequence goes on along the minus strand of JAVTVY010021207.1, from coordinate 70,134 downwards.
ACACATGCTTGTTCCTCCCTCTCCTATCAGATGAAGTACACCTCAAACATATGCTTGTTTCTCCCTATCAAATTACAACACATATAAGGGATGTGGAAAGAGGTGCCGACATACTGACAGAGTCACATGACCTCACAGTATAGTCTTTCGGTTAACCTATTCTAAAGCACATACCAAGAATCTAACGATTCATGATATGTGTTGTATCTCAGGTAGGCTTTTATTGTACCTGTTCATTGGGCAACTTGGATGATATGACCACACGGCCCCTAGCACCGGCATAAGCGGTATTAGATACAAATCTAGAGAGCTATGATGGAAATGCTCTGATAACTCGTATATCGGTAATTGATGAGATGTTTCGCTGTGACAACTCATACACTGTGGATTGGTGAGCTGTATCATCGTCAGATGAAAATGATGGCATTTAACACGAAAGACTAATCTGTAAGGCCCGATGTCGACCCAGCATCAACTTTCCACAAATGCCAACATATATCAAAGACCGAAAGGTCTGTACAGGGGGGCGGGCCTCGGGGATGAAACGTCCACCAGCAGAATCTCGCCATATACAGGAAAAAATTACAACACATATAAGGGATGTGGGAAGAGGTGCCGACATACTGACAGTCACATGACCTCACAGTATAGTGTTTCGGTTAACCTATTCTAAAGCACATACCAAGAATCTAACGATTCATGATATGTGTTGTATCTCAGGTAGGCTTTTATTGTACCTGTTCATGTGGCAACTTCGATGATATGACCACACGGCCCCTAGCACCGGCATAAGCGGTATTAGATACAAATCTAGAGAGCTATGATGGAAATGCTCTGACAACTCGTATATTGGTAATTGGTGAGCTGTTTCGCTGTGACAACTCATACACTGGGGATTGGTGAGCTGTATCGTCGTCAGATGAAAATGACAGCATTTAACACGAAAGACTAATCTGTAAGGCCCGTTGTTGACCTAGCATCAACTTCCCACAAATGCCAACATATATCAAAGACCAAAAGGTCTGTACAGGGGGCGGGCCTCGGGGACGAAACGTCCACCAGCAGAATCTCGCCATATACAGGAAAAAATTACAACAGATATAAGGGATGTGGGAAGAGGTGCCGACATACTGACAGAGTCACATGACCTCACAGTATAGTGTTTCGGTTAACCTATTCTAAAGCACATACCAAGAATCTAACGATTCATGATATGTGTTGTATCTCAGGTAGGCTTTTATTGTACCTGTTCATGTGGCAACTTGGATGATATGACCACACGGCCCTAGCACCAGCATAAACGGTATTAGATACAAATCTAGAGAGCTATGATGGAAATGCTCTGACAACTCGTATATTGGTAATTGGTGAGCTGTTTCGCTGTGACAACTCAAACACTGGGGATTGGTGAGCTGTATCGTCGTCAGATGAAAATGACGGCATTTAACACGAAAGACTAATCTGTAAGGCCTGATGTCGACCCAGCATCAACTTCCCACAAATGCCAACATATATCAAAGACCAAAAGGTCTGTACAAGGGGCGGGCCTCAGGGACGAAACTTCCACCAGCAGAATATCGCCATATACAGGAAAAAATTACAACACATATGAATATGTTATACATACACAGCTGAAGTACACCTCAAACACATGCTTGCTCCTCCCTCTCCTATCAGATGAAGTACACCTCAAACACAAGCTTGTTTCTCCCTTTCCTATCAGCTGAAGTACACCTCAAACATATGCTTGTTTCTCCCTTTCCTATCAGCTGAAGTACACCTCAAACATATGCTTGTTTCTCCCTTTCCTATCAGCTGAAGTACACCTCAAACACATGCTTGTTTCTCCCTTTACTATCAGCTGAAGTACACCTCAAACATATGCTTGTTTCTCCCCTTTCCTATCAGCTCAAGTACACCTCAAACATATGCTTGTTTCTCCCTTTCCTATCAGCTGAAGTACACCTCAAACACATGCTTGTTTCTCCCTTTCCTATCATCTGAAATACACCGCAAACATATGCTTGTTTCTCCCTATCAAAAGCTGAAGTACACCTCAAACACAAGCTTGTTCCTCCCTCTCCTATCAGCTGAAGTACACCTCAAACATATGCTTGTTTCTCCCTATCAAAAGCTGAAGTATACCTCAAACACAAGCTTGTTCCTCCCTCTCCTATCAGATGAAGTGCACCTCAAACATATGCTTGTTTCTCCCTATCAAAAGCTGAAGTATACCTCAAACACATGTTTGTTCCTCCCTCTCCTATCAGATGAAGTACACCTCAAACACATGCTTGTTTCTCCCTTTCCTATCAGCTGAAGTACACCTCAAACATATGCTTGTTTCTCCCTATCAAAAGCTGAAGTACACCACAAACACAAGCTTGTCGCTCCCTCTCCTATCAGATGAAGTACACCTCAAACATATGCTTGTTTCTCCCTTTCCTATCAGCTGAAGTACACCTCAAACACATGCTTGTTTCTCCCTCTCTGATCAGCTAAATTACACATCAAACATGCTTGTTCCTCTCGGTCTTATCAACTGAAGTACACCTCAAACACATGCTTGTTTCTCCCTCTCCTATCAGTTGAAATATGTACAACTCAAACACATGCAAGTTCTTCCCTCTCCCATCAGCCAAAGTACACCTCAAAACAGGCATATTCCTGTTGTACTTGAGCTGATAGTGGATGGGGAACATGCACATGTTTGAAGTGTACTTGAGCTGATAGTAGATGGGGAACATACATGTGTTCGATGTGTACCTCAGTTGACAGTGGATGGGAGGGAGGGAGGGAATTTGGCTTAATGTCACACTCAAGTTTGTTTCACTCATATGGTGACAGTCAGTTTGGTTGGTGGAGAAAGCCGGAGTACCGGAGAGAACCACCGCCCTTCGGCAAGTAACTGACAAACTTTCACACATGGACCAGCTGGGCTCGAACCCGTGCCGGTTCAGCGGTGTGAGGCTAGCGGTCACCATCGCAGCCCCTTAGACCACTCGGCCACCGAGGGCCCCAGTGGCTGGGAAACATGCATGTGTTTGAGGTTTACTTGAGCTGATAGTAGATGGGAAACATGCATGTGTTTGAGGTGTACTTGAGCTGATACTAGATGGGGAACATGTATGTTTTGTGGTGTACTTAGACAGATACAAGAGGGTAGTACATACATGTGTTTGAGGTGTACTTTGCCTGATAGAAGAGATAAGAACATACATGTGTTTGAGGTATACTTTGCCTGATAGAAGAGGGTAGTACATACATGTGTTTGAGGTGTACTTTGCCTGATAGAAGAGGGACGAACATACATGTGTTTGAGGTGTACTTTGCCTGATAGAAGAGGGTAGTACATACATGTGTTTGAGGTGTACTTTGCCTGATAGAAGAGGGAAGAACATACATGTGTTTGAGGTGTACTTTGCCTGATAGAAGAGGGAAGAACATACATGTGTTTGAGGTGTACTTTGCCTGATAGAAGAGGGTAGTACATACATGTGTTTGAGGTGTACTTTGCCTGATAGAAGAGGGACGAACATACATGTGTTTGAGGTGTACTTTGCCTGATAGAAGAGGGACGAACACCCACGTGTTTGAGATGTACTTTGCCTGATAGAAGAGGGGAGAACATACATGTGTTTGTGGTGTACTTTGCCTGATAGAAGAGGGTAGTACATACATGTGTTTGAGGTGTACTTTGCCTGATAGAAGAGGGACGAACATACATGTGTTTGAGGTGTACTTTGCCTGATAGAAGAACATACATGCGTTTGAGGTGTACTTTGCCTTATAGCAGATGGAGGAACATACATTTTTGAGGTGCACTTTGCCTGATAGAAGAGGGAAGAAAATACATGTGTTTGAGGTATACTTTGCCTGATAGAAGAGAGAAGAACATACATGTGTTTGAGGTGTACTTTGCCTGATAGAAGAGGGAAGAACATACATGTGTTTGAGGTATACTTTGCCTGATAGAAGAGAGAAGAACATACATGTGTTTGAGGTGTACTTTGCCTGATAGAAGAGGGAAGAACATACATGTGTTTGAGGTATACTTTGCCTGATAGAAGAGGGAAGAACATACATGTGTTTGAGGTATACTTTGCCTGATAGAAGAAAGAAGAAAATACATGTGTTTGAGGTATACTTTGACAGATAGAAGAGGGAAGAACATACATGTGTTTGTGGTGTACTTTGACAGATAGAAGAGAGAAGAAAATACATGTGTTTGTGGTGTACTTTGCCTGATAGAGGAGAGAAGAACATACATGTGTTTGAGGTGTACTTTGACAGATAGAAGAGAGAAGAAAATACATGTGTTTGTGGTGTACTTTGCCTGATAGAAGAGGGAAGAACATACATGTGATTGAGGTATACTTTGACAGATAGAAGAGGGAAGAACATACATGTGTTTGAGGTATACTTTGCCTGATAGAAGAGGGAAGAACATACATGTGTTTGAGGTGTACTTTGACAGATAGAAGAGAGAAGAAAATACATGTGTTTGTGGTGTACTTTGCCTGATAGAAGAGAGAAGAACATACATGTGTTTGTGGTGTACTTTGCCTGATAGAAGAGGAAGAACATACATGTGATTGAGGTATACTTTGACAGATAGAAGAGGGAAGAACATACATGTGTTTGAGGTATACTTTGCCTGATAGAAGAGGGAAGAACATACATGTGTTTGAGGTGTACTTTGACAGATAGAAGAGAGAAGAAAATACATGTGTTTGTGGTGTATTTTGCCTGATAGAAGAGAGAAGATCATACATGTGTTTGTGGTGTACTTTGCCTGAGAGAAGAGAGAAGAAAATACATGTGTTTGAGGTATACTTTGACAGAAAGAAGAGAGAAGAAAATACATGTGTTTTGAGGTGTACTTTGACAGATAGAAGAAAATACATGTGTTTGTGGTGTACTTTGCCTGATAGAAGAGAGAAGAACATACATGTGTTTGTGGTGTACTTTGCCTGATAGAAGAGAGAAGAAAATACATGTGTTTGAGGTATACTTTGCCTGATAGAAGAGAGAAGAACATACATGTGTTTGAGGTGTACTTTGCCTGATAGAAGAGAGAAGAACATACATGTGTTTGTGGTGTACTTTGCCTGATAGAAGAGAGAAGAACATACATGTGTTTGTGGTGTACTTTGCCTGATAGAAGAGAGAAGAACATACATGTGTTTGAGGTGTACTTTGCCTGATAGAAGAGAGAAGAACATACATGTGTTTGAGGTGTACTTTGCCTGATAGAAGAGAGAAGAACATACATGTGTTTGTGGTGTACTTTGCCTGATAGAAGAGAGAAGAACATACATGTGTTTGAGGTGTACTTGGGCCAGCTGATAGAATCTGTCAGCTGTTGTATCATTGTAAACATAGGCCTATATCCTATCTTGAAACAGGATACTTATATTGGATGTTGCGTTAATATCTGCCAATTGAGTCCGTTTGAAATGTCTCTGCCATAGATTAGCATAGGGAAAATCCAGGCTGTGAGGGATCACTGGGTGTGAGTTCAGCAGTATATGATTGGCATACCAAACCCCTCAAATATCCTGCAATAATTATATGTTGCTATGTCTTGTGTGAAAGGATTAGCTCCGAAGCTTTCAATATGCAGTGATCAATATACCTGGCCAATTATTGTTCAGTTGCAGCCATTCTTCCGTGCGGAAATCTTTCTGGGTCAAAGTATTATCATCGTTAATATCCGAACAGTTGGAAATCTGAACCAAAATCAATCAAATGGACCACGATTGAGTATCTTTATATTCGTTGCGTATAAAGGGATATAAATCTCTCTAATCTGTTCTGTAACCTGAATGCGCCATAAGCAGCTGTATTTTATCGCGCCGACAACATCACCACAGAAATATTACCCAGAGTGATGGTTATGGCTGCCATTATAGCTTAGGTTATACAGTTCCACTACATGCGAGTAAATGTGACTTGGCTACATGTATGGCCTTGAATATGATATATTCCAATCAAACGGGTGTAGTTAGAGACGTAGGGAGACATTGAGGTGTACTTTAGCTGATATTAAAACCCCCAAAACAAATGTATTTGAGGAGGAGGAAGATGCATGCATTCGAGGTGTACTTTGGCTGGTAGAAGAGAGAGGAACATGCATGTGCCGAGGTGTACTTTGGCTGGTAGAAGAGAGAGGAACATGCATGTGCCGAGGTGTACTTTGGGTGGTAGATGAGGGATGAACATCCAAGTGTTTCTGGTGAACTTTTGCTGATAGAATAGGGAGGAACATACATGTGTTTGAGGTGTACTTTGGCTGATAGGAATGGGAGGAAAATGCAGGTGTTTGAGGTGTACTTGAGCTGATAGTAGATGGGGAACATGCATGTGTTTGAGGTGTACTTGATCTGATAGTACATGGGAAACATGCCTGTGTTTGCAGCTGATAGTAGATGGGGAACATGTCTGTGTTTGAGGTGCACTTGAGCTGATAGTAGATGGGGAACATGTCTGTGTTTGAGGTGCACTTGAGCTGATAGTAGATGGGGAACATGTCTGTGTTTGACATGTACTTGAGCTGATAGTAGATGGGGAACATGTCTGTGTTTGAGGTGTATTTGAGCTGATAGTAGATGGGGAATATGTCTGTGTTTGAGGTGCACTTGAGCTGATAGTAGATGGGGAACATGTCTGTGTTTGAGGTGCACTTGAGCTGATAGTAGATGGGGAACATGTCTGTGTTTGACATGTACTTGAGCTGATAGTAGATGGGGAACATGTCTGTGTTTGAGGTGCACTTGAGCTGATAGTAGATGGGGAACATGTCTGTGTTTGAGGTGTACTTGAGCTGATAGTAGATGGGGAACATGCAGGTGTTTCAGGTGTATTTGGGCTGATAGTAGATGGGGAATATGTCTGTGTTTGAGGTGTATTTGAGCTGATAGTAGATGGGGAACATGCATGTGTTTGAGGTGTACTTGATCTGATAGTAGATGGGGAACATGTCTGTGTTTGAGGTGCACTTGAGCTGATAGTAGATGGGGAACATGTCTGTGTTTGAGGTGCACTTGAGCTGATAGTAGATGGGGAACATGTCTGTGTTTGACATGTACTTGAGCTGATAGTAGATGGGGAACATGTCTGTGTTTGAGGTGCACTTGAGCTGATAGTAGATGGGGAACATGTCTGTGTTTGAGGTGTACTTGAGCTGATAGTAGATGGGGAACATGCAGGTGTTTCAGGTGTATTTGGGCTGATAGTAGATGGGGAATATGTCTGTGTTTGAGGTGTATTTGAGCTGATAGTAGATGGGGAACATGCATGTGTTTGAGGTGTACTTGATCTGATAGTACATGGGGAACATGGTTGTGCTTGGGGTGTACTTGAGCTGAAAGTAGATGGGGAAGATGCCTGTGTTTGAGGTGTATTTGGGCTGATAGTAGGTGGGGAACATGTCTGTGTTTGAGGTGTACTTGAGCTGATTGTAGATGGGGAACATGCATGTGTTTGAGGTGTACTTGATCTGATAGTACATGGGGAACATGCCTGTGTTTGGGGTGTACTTGAGCTGAAAGTAGATGGGGAAGATGCCTGTGTTTGAGGTGTATTTGGGCGGATAGTAGATGGGGACCATGTCTGTGTTTGAGATGTATTTGGGCTGATAGTAGATGGGGAACATGTCTGTGTTTGGGGTGTACTTGAGCTGATAATAGATGGGGAACATGTCTGTGTTTGAAGTGTACTTGATCTGATAGTAGATGGGAAACATGCATGTGTTTGAGGTGTAATTGATCTGATAGTACATGGGGAACATGCCTGTGTTTGAGGTGTACTTGAGCTGATAATAGATGGGGAACATATCTGTGTTTGAAGTGTACTTGATCTGATAGTAGATGGGAAACATGCATGTGTTTGAGGTGTAATTGATCTGATAGTACATGGGGAACATGCCTGTGTTTGAGGTGTACTTGAGCTGATAATAGATGGGGAACATGTCTGTGTTTGAAGTGTACTTGATCTGATAGTAGATGGGAAACATGTCTGTGTTTGAGGTGTATTTGGGCTGATAGGAGATGGGGAACATGTCTGTGTTTGAGGTGTATTTGGGCTGATAGTAGATGGGGAACATGTCTGTGTTTGGGGTGTACTTGAGCTGATAATATATGGGGAACATGCCTGTGTTTGAGGTGTATTTGGGCTGATAGTACATGGGAAACATACATGTGTTTGAGGTGTAATTGATCTGATAGTACATGGGGAACATGCATGTGTTTGAGGTGTACTTGAGCTGGTAATAGATGGGGAACGTGTTTGAGGTGTACTTGAGCTGATAATAGATGGGAAACATGTCTGTGTTTGAAGTGTACTTGATCTGATAGTACATGGGGAACATGCCTGTGTTTGAGGTGTACTTGAGCTGATAATAGATGGGGAAGATGCCTGTGTTTGAGGTGTACTTGAGCTGATAATAGATGGGGAACATGTCTGTATTTGAGGTGTATTTGGGCTGATAGTAGATGGGGAACATGTATGTGTTGTAGGTGTACTTGATCTTATAGTACATCGGGAACATGCCTGTGTTTGAGGTGTACTTGATCTGATAGTACATGGGGAACGTGTCTGTGTTTGAGGTGTACTTGATCTGATAGTACATGGGGAACATGCCTGTGTTTGAGATGTACTTGATCTGATAGTAGATGGGGAACATGCCTGTGTTTGAGATGTACTTGATCTGATAGTAGATGGGGAACTTGCCTGTGTTTGAGATGTACTTGATCTGATAGTAGATGGGGAACATGCCTGTGTTTGAGGTGTACTTGATCTGATAGTAGATGGGGAACATGCATGTGTTTGAGGTGTACTTGACCTGATAGTACATGGAGAACATGCATGTGTTTGGGGTGTACTTGACCTGATAGTAGATGGGGAACATGCCTGTGTTTGAGATGTACTTGATCTGACAGTAGATGGGGAACATGCATGTGTTTGAGGTGTACTTGACCTGATAGTACATGGGGAACATGCCTGTGCTTGGGGTGTACTTGAGCTGAAAGTAGATGGGGAAGATGCCTGTGTTTGAGGTGTATTTGGGCTGATAGTAGATGGGGAACATGTCTGTGTTTGAGGTGTATCTGGGCTGATAGTAGATGGGGAACATGTCTGTGTTTTGGAGCTGATAATAGATGGGGAACATGCCTGTGTTTGAGGTGTATTTGGGCTGATAGTACATGGGAAACATACACGTGTTTGAGGTGTCATTTATCTGATAGTACATGGGGAACATGCATGTATTTGGGGTGTACTTGAGCTGATAATATATGGGGAACATGTCTGTGTTTGAGGTGTACTTGGGCTGATAATAGATGGGGAACATGTCTGTGTTTGAAGTGTACTTGATCTGATAGTAGATGGGAAACATGCATGTGTTTGAGGTGTAATTGATCTGATAGTACATGGGGAACATGCCTGTGTTTGAGGTGTACTTGAGCTGATAATAGATGGGGAACATGCCTGTGTTTGAGGTGTACTTGAGCTGATAATAGATGGGGAAGATGCCTGTGTTTGAGGTGTACTTGAGCTGATAATAGATGGGGAACATGTCTGTGTTTGAGGTGTATTTGGGCTGATAGTAGATGGGGAACATGTATGTGTTGTAGGTGTAGTTGATCTGATAGTACATGGGGAACATGCCGGTGTTTGAGGTGTACTTGATCTGATAATAGATGGGGAACATGTCTGTGTTTGAAGTGTACTTGATCTGATAGTAGATGGGAAACATGTCTGTGTTTGAGGTGTACTTGAGCTGATAGTAGATGGGAACATGCATGTGTTGTAGGTGTACTTGATCTGATAGTACATAGGGAACATGCCTGTGTTTGAGGTGTACTTGATCTGATAATAGATGGGGAACATGTCTGTGTTTGAAGTGTACTTGATCTGATAATAGATGGAGAACATACATGTGTTTGAGGTGTAATTGATCTGATAGTACATGGGGAACATGCATGTGTTTGAGGTGTACTTGAGCTGATAATAGATGGGGAACATACATGTGTTTTAGGTGTACTTGAGCTGATAGCAGATGGGGAACATACATGTGTTTGAAGTGTACTTGATCTGATAGTACATGGGGAACATGTCTGTGTTTGAGATGTACTTGAGTTGATAGAAGATGGAGGAACATGCATGTGTTTGAGGTGTACTTGGGCTGATAGTAGATGGGGCACATGGTTGTGTTTGAGGTGTACTTGAGCTGATAGTAGATGGGGAACATGCATGCGTTTGAGGTGTACTTGAGCTGATAGTAGATGAGAACGAGAGATCCTGAAGGATCTTGGCGCCCACCATTGTCCGATAATTGTAAGCTAATGACAAGAGGATCTTTTTGTCCATTGTTACTAGAACAAATGATTGATTTGTAATTCTGTTTACAGAATTTCAAATCTGAGCGAAAAAGATCGAAAAAGGGACACTGAAAAACACCAAGATATAATCTAAGTTTCAGGAGTTTCAAGATTTCTAGAAACTGTACTTATGTCGGTTCTTATAATATAAGAGAAATAAGCAAAGTTAATCTGAAATTGAATGTACATGTATGGAGGATCCTTCACCTTCGTTTTGTAGTATTTTTGTTCATTTATTTTTTGCGCGTGTCATCATTGGGTACTGGAAGCGAAAACCAATCTCTTTGACACTTTGGCATGAGCTATGAAACATACTTAAGATTTTATAATTAGGAACGAATGCTAATTCTGTTCTGTTTACTGGGCTAGTTTGTGATATCTCTTTTAAGATAACATGCTGGATATTAGTAAGATGGTACAATACTTAATACTGAAGGGATCCGGTCCGCGCAGTAATATTGAAACTTTGAAAGTGCCTGAATCCTGATTATCTCCCTTGGATCGAAACATGCAGTAGTCTACAGTTGTCGAGTTGTGACGTTGAGTCACAAGAGTGACGTCGACTCCCTTCATATAGCCGACCCGCTGGCAGATGAAAGGGTAGGGCAGTTCACTTGCTACTGCATAGACTAAAGACAACTGATTTAAAATTTGAAGAAATACATTTTAGTTCCGAATTATTTGAACTCCTTGATATGGAAGGTGAAGGTATGGATATTCTCTATATTCAATATATAGAATATGCCCCCCCGCTTGATCTGTGATGCAACGTCACAACTCGGGAATATCGTATTAATTTGAAGCGTAACTTGAATTTTCGAATCTGACCAAAAAGCTATCTTGCACAACTAGGCCCCATGTGGGACCTGTGTACCAAATTTCAGAAAGATCAGGGATTGAAAAGTAACTGTTTTACTCGCCAAATGCGAGTAGATTTGTATTTTGGCGACCAGAAAAAATGCTACAGATCGCCAATGGCGACAAGCAAAAAAAGCAAGGTGATTGTTGTTTTTGCAACGAAAATAAATTATACGTGTTCTACAGCCCGTGATTTCGTTTTTCAAGGAAGTCCCCTCAATCTCCGTGCAGTTGTCTTGTCCCTTATGCGGTCATGTTACGATGCGCAGTGCACACAGGTTCGGAAACCGGCGACGCGTTGTCTATTCAAGCCGTATGCTGTTCGCCTGGTTTCCGACATCGCCATTTGACTGAGCCTCGTTTTCGATTCTATCGCAGTTGACAATTCCGCCATTTTTAGCTGCATTCGGTGGCGGTAGAATGGCACGGTCGAATTTTGTAATAGCATTATTCATCCTCGCGTTTATGATTCTTATAACCATGGCAAATCAGTCCAATCTTATGCAGTTTTTGACCAGCAAACGGCAACTATCCAGCGGTTCAGTGTCTGGTGGTGAAGGAAGTTCGACTGTTAGTCGGGAGGAAACCGATCAACAACGACCAAGTATAAAAAGTTGCGTCGCAGTTTTCTGCAAAGCTGGGCGAAAAAAAGACCGTCGTTGAAGTACGAGGGTGGAAAACAACTCCTGTTTTGTGAACTTTGCAAATGTCATGACGGTAAAGAAAAACGTCTAATTTCGCAGATGTCACTTGACAAATCTTACACTGTAAAAGTTGTCAAGTGACATCTACGAAATTAGTCTGTCCCAGATAATATATATTCCGAGACGTTTTCGGCGATATTTCGGAGACAATTTCTCATAGGGCATTGAAACTTCTCACACTATCAATCAACTAAAAAATATTATTTTTTCCCCATATTTCATTAAAATCTGTTGGGAATTGATGAAAATCACCAATTTCTAACATGTTATTTTGGGGCTACGATGACATTGATCTGCCAATGTTAGAACATGCAGGCTTGACGTCATGGCGTCAAAAAATTTCCATCTAATTCTTGTTTTCATGATATTTTGAGAACTGCTGGAAAGATTTTCTTGATACTTCGGAATAAAATTGGTACTTTTTAGTTTATCTCGTGTGTGAAGTTTCAATATCCTTCAATCAATTGTCTCCGAAATATCGCCGAAAACGTCCTGGATATATTATCTAGGACAGACAGTAGACGCTTTTTTTTATTAAGGCCTCTGTTAATTAATCTTTAGCTTCTCATGACCCGCCCGCATGTTTTTTGTCGTAACCATAATTACGCATTGTTTTAATTATTTGGCATTTTTTGCTGCAAAAAAAAAAAAATCTGCAGAACAAGGCAGCGGTCGAAATAACGCCTGCCTACGTGCCGCCGGCAAGTGAATTTTTCCGTCGACAAGTTGCAAAAAATCTACCTATCGCATGCGGCAAGTAGGATTTCATCTAACAAAAACGATAAAATGCTATCAATTTTCGTAAATACCTTTTAGAAGTCTAGATCTATCTGAAGGAACGGACAATCCAAGAAATAATCCATTGAAAATTTATTTCAAGTCGATCTTTGGCCATGTTTGTTGTTCGTGTTCTCCGTCAACATTTCCCGCGCCAAGTGTACTTCCGGTTGCGCGGTAGTCCGGTGCATGCAAAAGTCGGACCTGTTACGAAACGGAATTGGACTATATGTTTTTTTTCTAGTTCGTACCGATGGTAAATAATATTGTTGGTTTCTTTTTTTGGGCTTCTATTCACAAGCTGACGTTTTTCTATGCAGACATTTAAGATTCTAATTTATTGGAAGCAGCAATTTACAAGGGGAGCCTTATTGATAAATATAGTTGGGATCTGGTTAACTCCCCTCAAATTTTCATTCTTTAAAAAGGGTGTTATTTGGATCTAAATTCTATGATATAATGTCACAGGTGCCATTTAAATTTCACATGATTTAGTCAGCAACAAAGCTTTTTGCAGTTCTAATTGTAGAAATTAGGGGAAATAGTTGTCTTTGACATATCAAAGTTGACATCAACTTTCCATTGGTGCTTGAAGTTTACCACATACATAAATTCTTTTTTATTGCAATATCTTAATGCAGCCAAATAATTAATAATTAATAATTACAGCATTCAGCATCATCATAATTTCCTCCCAAGGTCATGAGAAGCTAAAGATTAATTAACAGAGGCCTAATCCTGTTAATCTGATTAAATTTAATCCTGTTAAATTTCATTAATCCTGTAACAGCAGGATTACCTGTAAGTTGCAGGTAATTTAAAATAAAAGACAACATTGAAACCAGTTGGTCATTTTTTTTTTTTAATGTCTTTCGATTTTATTTCCTCCGATTTACACCGTAAATAATTGGCCCCTAGAAGTATAATTTGGCCCCTAGAAATTTCTGATCTAGGGGCCAATGGCTACTAGGTCATAATGAAACATTTCAACCCCTGAAGATCTATGAAATATTTCCTGAAAAAATTCAAGATGGCCGCCTTGTGGACATATTGGATTTTTGATTCGGACCGAAAAAGGTATCTTGTACAACTAGAGCCTGAGGGGAACCTGTGTACCAAATTTGAGAAAGATGCATGCAGTACTTCCTCAGAAGTCACGATAACAAAGTTGCATGGGAAAATCCAAGATGGCCACCTGTTGGCCATATTGGATTTTCGAATCGGACAATAAAAGGTATCTTGCACAACTAGACGACAAGGAGAACCTGTGTACCAAATTTAACAAAGATCCATGCAGTAGTTCCTGAGAAATGACGATAAAGTTTCATCGGGAAATCCAATATGGCTGCCTGGCGGTATCTTGCACAACTAGACCCCAAGGGGAACCTGTGTACCAAACTTGAGAAAGATCCATGGAGTAGTTCCTGAGAAATCGCGATAACAAGGTTTCATGGGGAAATCCAAGATGGCTGCCTGGTAGCCATATTGGATTTTCGAATCGGACCAGAAAAGGTATCTTGCACAACTAGACCCCAAGGGGAACCTGTGTACCAAATTTGAGAAAGATCCATGCAGTAGTTCCTGAGAAATCGCGATAACAAGGTTTCATGGGGAAATCCAAGATGGCTGCCTGGTGGCCATATTGGATTTTCGAATCGGACCAGAAAAGGTATCTTGCACAACTAGACCCCAAGGGGAACCTGTGTACCAAATTTGAGAAAGATCCATGCAGCAGTTCCTGAGAAATCGCGATAACAAGGTTTCATGGGGAAATCCAAGATGGCAGCCTGGTGGCCATATTGGATTTTCGAATCGGACCAATAAAGGTATCTTGCACAACTAGACCCCAAGTGGAACCTGTGTACCAAATTTGAGAAAGATCCATCAAGCAGTTCCTGAGACATCGAGATAACAAGAATTGTTTACGGACGGATTGACGGACCACGGACGAAAAGCGATTTGAACATGTGTTTGTGGTGTACTTTGACAGATAGAAGAGGGAAGAACATACATGTGTTTGTGGTGTACTTTGACAGATAGAAGAGGGAAGAACACACATGTGTTTGAGGTGTTCTTTGATAGATAGAAGATGGGAGAACATGTGTTTGTGGTGTACTTTGACAGATAGAAGAGGGAAGAACATGCATGTGTTTGTGGTGGACTTTGACAGATAGAAGAGGGAAGAACATATATGTGTTTGTGGTGGACTTTGACAGATAGAAGAGGGAAGAACATATATGTGTTTGTGGTGGACTTTGACAGATAGAGGAGGGAAGAACATATGTGTTTGAGGTATACTTTGACAGAAGAGGGAAGAACATACATGTGTTTGAGGTGTACTTTGACAGACAGAAGAGGGAAGAACATACATGTGTTTGTGGTGTACTTTGACAGATAGAAGAGGGAAGAACATACGTGTTTGAGGTGTTCTTCGACAGATAGAAGATGGGAGAACATGTGTTTGTGGTGTACTTTGACAGATAGAAGAGGGAAGAACATACATGTGTTTGTGGTGGACTTTGACTGATAGAAGATGGGAGAACATGTGTTTGTGGTGTACTTTGACAGATAGAAAAGGGAAGAACATATATGTGTTTGAGGTATACTTTGACAGAAGAGGGAAGAACATACATGTGTTTGTGGTGTACTTTGACAGATAGAAGAGGGAAGAACATACATGTGTTTGAGGTGTACATTGACAGATAGAAGAGGGAAGAACATACATGTGTTTGTGGTGTACTTTGACAGATAGAAGAGGGAAGAACATACATGTGTTTGAGGTGTACATTGACAGATAGAATGCATGTTGCCTCTCTCTCCTATTAGCCAGAGTGTCCATAGAGCTGAGGTGTAAAAAGGAAAAAGGATGATTCCGAACTACTACATGTAGGATAAAACCCGCACTTCAGACGATGATTTGCCCTTATTTACTGTCCCAGGCCCTCTGGAAATTGAGTCAGGTATCATCCTGGACCCCATAAAGAATCAAGTTTGCCTTAACCCTACCTGGCCTGGGAGGTGGGGGGTGGAAAGTGCCCTCCCTAGTGAACTTTCTCTGCTGCTCCGAAATGACAAAACCGAGGAGGCTGAAACTTGGTGACTTTTAAGCTTATCCTATTGGGGTCATTTTGGTATCCACGAAAGTCGTGTTTTTCAATCTTTTCCCTCCATTTCTTCACATCTTTCTTGCCTAAAAGGCCTTGAAAGTATTTTATTTATGCAAAACTAATTATTCTATGTTTTATTTGATTTTTTTTCGAGAGAAAAATCGGAAAAATGAAAATTTCGAAAAATCGACCCCAAAAAGTCCGAATATGGCTTCCGAGAAGATGATGTCACTGTGACCTCATCATGGCAGCCATCTTGGATTTTCTTACATTTCTCGGTAGAGCTTGAACCAAAGATACTGTGTGGTGAGTTTCAGCGCTCTAGCGTTAGTGGTAGAGAAAATATATAGGGGGGGGGGCCCGGGGCACTTTCCACCACCTCCCCCCCCCACCAGGCTGCGATACAACCCAAATCGCCCAGGCCAGATAGGGTTAACATATCACAGTTAAAAATGGTGGCCATATTGGATGTTCAAATCAGAGCAGAAAAGGTATCTTGCACAACTAGACCCCAAGGGGAACCTGTGTACCAAATTTGAGAAAGATCCATGCAGTAGTTCCTGAGAAATCGCAATAATGTTTCATGGGGAAATCCAAGATGGCCGCCTGGTGGCCATATTGTATTTTGAATCAGACCACAAAAGGTATCTTGCACAACTAGACCCCAAGGGGAACCTGTGTACCAAATTTGAGAAAGATCTATGCAGTAGTTCCTGAGAAATCGCGATAACAATGTTTCATCGGGAAATTCAAGATGGTCGCCTGGTGGCCATACTGGATTTTTGAATCGGACCACAAAAGGTATCTTGCACAACTAGCCCCCAAGGGGAACCTGTGTACCAAATTTGAGAAAGATCCATGAAGTACTAGTTACCGAAAAATAATGACAAGATTTCACTGGCAAATTCAAGATGGCCGCCATGGCAGCCATATTTAAAATCGTATCGACACGGCATGAACAAATTCTGGTGTACTCATTGGGGGGAACATGCATGCCAAGATTCAGCTTAATCGGCCAAGCGGTTTCAGAGAAGAAGATGTTTACGGACGACGCATGACGCATGACACACGACGGACGATGGACAATCAGGCCATGACATAAGCCCATCGGGCCTTTGGCCCAGATGAGCTAAAAAAGGTAGGACAACATGCACTATGACATAAAAACATAAAACACTAGGACATGTAAAACAGACACTAGGACATAAAAACCTATAAAACAAACGCTATGACATGAAAACCTATAAAACAAACACTATGACATAAATACCTATAAAACAAACACTATGTGTATGACCAAAAAAAAAACCCCCCCCAAAAAAAAAAAAAAAAAAGTCATAATAAATAATTAAAATAAAATAAAATAAATAAATAAATAAAAAATTAGACAGAACAAACAATATACATACACATGAAACAAGCAATATAGGCATAATGCACATTGGGTTAAAGCAGAGACCATTACCCTATCCCCCCTCCCCGACTGCAAGTGAAGTTGTTAAAATGCAGCCGTGATGTCATAAGACTATTAAATATTCATGAGCTGGGCGCTGTGATCACCAAATTCAATTAAAATCAGTAAGATCCTACATAGCAACATATATGATTGGGGAGCATTGATAGGATATTAATTTATTAAGATTGTTATGTTGGTTGTATCTTACATTGACCACTCTACCGCTATGCGATGTATTAATAGAAAAAAAAACAAAAAACCCCACGATATTCATGAAGATAGACGCAGGAATTATTTATGGACAATGGCTAGCTACTGAATGTTGGACCTGATGCTTAGTACTTCCTAGTATGTATATACTTCATACAGCCTCTGTTTATGCACACTATTCAATGGTTCCATATGGACAGTCATATTTATATACTCAGAATATAGGGAAAAACAATTTGGTCGATGGCTAGCTACTGAATGTTGAATCTGATGCTTCTCTATGATGGTAGCATCATTTAGGTATTGTCTCCTTGTATATGACGAAACAATATAAACAAGGGCGCAAGGGTGTCAACAGATGCTATCTGGGACAGACAGACACTCAGACAAACATTTCAGGCTGGCTCTTTTGATAGTATGGAAAAGTGAGCACCGACCCAGTAGGAAAAACTTTTTCTCTCTAATTTAGGTTTTAAGTGATCAAATTGGGCACTATCTCAAATTTACCAACACAATGGTACAAATATGATTTTACAAGGATGTCAGCCAAGGGCAACACTCAATTATGGTAGAAATATGAGAATACAAGGAATGGTTGGCAGTAATTCTTAATTCTTGACTACAATTTTAATTCATGCCAATAAATCAGAAACAGAGCAGCTAATCAATTCCCTGTCATTGTCATTGTCATCCATGCTACATTACAAGCCAGATACAAGGACACGGGCTATTAGTATATGGCTCATCCTTATGACATGATTATTGATGAACATCATTCATTCACAGGTGCGAGATAAAAACATCATTTCCTTATCCTCAAACACGCATCACCTGTTCCCAGTCAATGTCATCTCAAAATTCCTGTTAAAATTGTCGAAATCATTAGATGACATCTGATTTTAAACAGGAAAATATCAACTCTGGAACATCATTAATGTATAAATAGATACATAAATATTTGCTGTGAATTACCACCCACAACAAATGGTTCAGTCTACTGCATTTACTGATAAAGCCATATATGCTGGTTACCATGGCAATGACACAAACAATGAAATGACTTTGTATACATGTATGTCAAAGCATTTGATTATCCTTATTGAGCTGTGAAATAAAGACAGTTGCTATAGATACCATTGACATTATGTGACTATGATCCATTCTCTAGTCACAATGTACACAATACATTAGGATGTATATATATAAATTTTCACATACAATTTTACTCAGGTCTTCCTGTTTTCTTTCCAACAGTTGTTTAAGATGCACATTAGGTGCTCATTTAAATTTGTTCATTGATGGCTATGACCAGCTTTGCTTAGACTGAATGCTGGAGTGCCAGCCAACATGTTCATGGGTCATGATGGAAACTTGCTGTTATCCTTCTACCATTGTTCTCTTAATTAACACACAATGCTCAACATGATCAAGGGATTACATGTATAATGATCAGGACTGAACTTTTCCAGTTAGATTTAGAGATTACTATGTAGAGATTATACATTAAGTTCTCTTATAATTCGTGCAGAATTTTAAAAGTAAATCTCTAAAAATGATGAAAATAAATGCAAATTTAAATAAAAATTAAGATTCAAGCAGCAGATCAACAAAAAATATTTTTCCAGGCAACTATTGTCTGCTTAGGTGCATCATTAGGGCAGTTTCTCTTCTATGAATTATCAAGGAACTTAATGTAAATGAAATCAACACAACTCAGAAAAAAAATAACCATGGTAACAAAGATATGATTGAAAAATATATTAACTCTGTTAAGTCATCACGGTGTCAAATAATTATACATTCATATCTCAGCTTCTTTCATGTCTTAACTCAACCAAACAATTTTGACAAGCTCAAGTAAATAAGGCATGGTGTTTGACCAAAACAATATGGTACTGTGAGTGGTCATCTGACTGTGTCAATCTATTATTTATCTGAGGTGACAAACCTCATTTTTAGTTCTGACTGTCTCTGCCACGATTATTTCGATCGAAACGACCACTACCTACTACTAAGTTTTGTCGACATGATTCCTGACCCATGTTGTTGCTGTTGTCAGTTTGTACTGTCGGTACTTCCAAGTTGAACTATTCTAATTGCATTAAGTTGTATTCATTATTGCTACAGGTAATATATTCAACAAGAAAATGATTACTGCACGATTATCTGTTTGTGATCATCAAAACAGAGTGCACATCGCACTTACTCGATCAACATTAGAAGAAAGCGCCTCCTTTCGAAGCTTCGCCATGGAGAAAATAAGCCTGCATCGAATGGACGGTCAGAGGTCACGGTCACCTTCAGGAGCCCCCATATGAAATCTTATGGAACCATCCGAAAAATCCCGATGGCTAGTACCTTGCCGTGTAGATCTTGTTGTCGTTGAAGTGGGGGAAAAGGTACCAGACTACAAGGCGAGCGGATATGAAGTTGACGACCGCGACTCGTGGTTACAAATAAAGTTGGGAAGAAATTATAGAAATTGTCAAAATATCGCGAAACGATGTGCTCTTTTCAGTAAATTTAGTATCCTGACAAGCATATATTGAGTTTAGCGAAATTTTAGGACCGTAGACCATTTTTCACATTTATTTTTTCGTTGTGCAAATTGAGTTTCTAATCGTCTATCGGTCCTAAACATGGACGTAAATACATCCCTGGAACATCTTAGAGAATATACAGGAATTATGAATATTCGAGAATTATGATTATTCAGGTGTTAGAAGATTGTGTTATGATTGTTGGAATATATACATTGTATGGCAGGCTTAGTTCAGAAGACAGACACAAATGTGTTATGAAGGCCAGGTCTAGGAGCTGCCTTTATATGTTAGTTTTCGATGATGTGATCGAGCCCTCAGGAGTGGGGCAAAGCTGACCTCATATTTCAAAATCTATTTAGGGGGTGAGGGGACATCCAAGTGACTCTATCTGCATCCAACAGGGATATAACTTATCATCTGGAGAAATGCCTAGAAGCAGATATGACTTACTAGCATCCATGAAAATTGCATACCACCCATAATTGTGGTAACTTATATGTTTTTATTTTAGAGTGTTGCTCCTAATAATGTCTTATGAATGGAGAAATCCTTGATAGTTAACAGCTATTCACCAATCCTTGATGCTCAACAGCTGCTCACCAATCCTTGATTGCCAATGGCTTCTCACCAATCGTTGATAGTCGACAGCTACTCACCAATCCTTGATGCTCAACTGCTGCTCACAATCCTTGGTAATCAACAGCTTCTTACCAATCTTTGGTAATCAACAGCTCACTAATCCTTGACAGTCAACAGCTACTCACCTATTCTTGACATTCAATAGCTGCTCACCAATCCTTGATAGTCAAGAGCTGCTCATCAATCCTTGATGGTCAACAGCTGCTCACTAATCCATGATGATCAACAGCTGCTCACCAACCCTTGATAGTCAAGAGCTGCTCACCAATCCCTGATGGTCAGCAGCTGCTCACCAATCCTTGATATCCAACAGCTGCTCATCAATCCTTGGTGGTCAACTGCTGCTCACAATCCTTGGTAATCAACAGCTTCTTACCAATCTTTGGTAATCAACAGCTCACTAATCCTTGGCAGTCAACAGCTGCTCACCAATCCTTGACAGTCAACAGCTGCTCACCAATCCTTGATAGTCAACAACTGCTCACCAATCCTTGATGGTCAACAGCTGCTCACCAATCCTTGATGATCAACAGCTGCTCAACAATCCTTGGTGGTCAACAGCTGCTCACCAATCCTTGGTTACCAATTATTGGTGGTCAACAGTTGCTTACCATTCCTTATGGTCAACAGCTGCTTAATGCTACTTGATGATCAATAGCTGCTTACCAAACCTTGATGGTCAATAGCTGCTATCAATCATTGAAGGTCAACAGCTGCTTTCCAATCTAATTTTGATGGTCAGCAGCTGATTACCTATCTTGATGGTCAACAGCTGATTTCCAATCCTTGAAGTGAGTGAGTGTGTGAGTGAATAGGGTTTTTCAGATATATCACGACAGGGAAGGGAAGCGGGGTACCTACTTGTAACAGAGCAGATCTAATGCTGTCATTATACAGTGCTGTCCCACTGAAATATCATGCTGTATGCAGATATGACACCCCACTCAGTCACATTATACTGACACCGAGCGAACCAGTCCTTGTTCTATCCTCTTAATGCTGAATGTAAGCTAGGAAGCAAAAAGTTCCATTTTTCAAGTCTTTGGTATGACCCGGCCTGGGATTGAATCCAGTACCACTTACGAGGCCAATGCTCTAACCATTAGGCCACCGCAGTGTGGTCACCAATCCTTGAAAGTCAGTAGCTACTTACCAACCCTTGATAGTCAACAGCTGATTACCAAACGTCACATCTGATACTTTTTCTTTATTTTTATTTTTTATTTTTATTAATGACCCTTTTCCAACTCATTAAACAAACATACAAAAGAATATAACAAAAAAAACTTAAGTACTTAAATCTATCTACCTTCTCGCTTTGAATGTAGTTTGTGAATACGGTAATTTCCCTATTAATTCGCGATGTAGTGATGAAACTCAGCACTCCAAAAATTGGCTACTTTCGAATTATTTGTTGAGCGAATTCTAGAAAAACGCGAGTGTTCGAATTAAATGTCGCGCCGACTTTCACAGAGAATCCAAAATGGCGGACCGCTTCGCCGTGGTCGTAGTGATCGTATTTATTACCGTGTATTAACTTTGATATCTCATCAGTTTCCATAAAATGCAGTGTATGATGTCAGAAAATCTCATCTACCCTGATAAAGGCATCTAATTTTATTCGAGGAAGTCGAGCATATTTATCGAGTGACGAGTTCAGCACGATCATGCAGATTTTTGAGCTGACGTCCGTAAATTCGCGTCCATAATAACATCGTAAAAGTAGGCCAAAACATTGAACGTATTCCTTCCTTTTTGTTCAGTATTAGCTATGATCTATATTATGAAACCTAACTGACATGGAATTGAATGAATATTCTGGAAATATAAAACTATACACATATTAGAGTATTCCATGTTCGAGTCGTTCGGTATGTCGACGTTGTTGTTGTGAACCCTGAAAATGAACCAACGGCAAATTTGTGTAGGATTGTATCACCAAGTTTTAGACCAGATTAGCGGACTGTCATAGACTTTTTGGTCTTCACTGTGCATGATTTTACACACACCATCCAGGACTTGAATAAATATCCCGGACCTATGACACAAAATTAATGTTGAATTAACGGCGGATTGTACAAGAGAAACGAGTGTCAGTCGGCAATACACGTTTCGATTGGTTTGTTTCAAGTATGAGAATATCTATTACGGTATCGGTACTGTAACAGTTTACTAAAAGTAAAAGTCGAAGTATGATATCGTTCTGAATATTAATTAAATACTGGTATGTTCTCATCTCCGAAACTTTACCTAATGCCATTTAAATGTTTTTTCAAATTTGTTTAGCATATAGAGTAATGGAATGGCGATAGCGATGTTTTGATTCTTAGTGTAAAAATGCGCGGTGTAATTCCAAAGAATTTTTGATTGCTGGAATTTTGGTAAGTTTGTGGGTATTCGTAAGAAATATTTTCATTCACAATAAAATATTTAACAAAACCGGAAAGAGTAAGTCTTTATGATAACTATATTTGAACAAAACAGAGCACACCCTTATAAAAAAGTACCATGGTTATTACCATGGTAAAAACCATGGTAAAAACAATAGTGTTTTGGGCATGGTATTTACCATGGTATTTACCATGGTACATACCATGGTATTTACCATGGTACATACCATGGTATTTACCATGGTACATTACCACGGTATTTACCATGGTAACTACTGTGGTAAATACCATGGTAAATACCATGCCCAAAACACTATTGTTTTTACCATGGTAATAACCATGGTACTTTTTTATAATTTCATGTGCAATGTGTTTTCATTCATGATGAGCAACAATGGTAGTGAAACGGTGAATAAAACACAAGAGGAATGACTTAATATACGATAGACTTTATTTAAACTGAAGGGTTACTATTTAAAACTGCATGCACGCAATACAACAGATTTTAAGTAAACTGTGTTACTATAATAATGTTTGTAGTCTCTTGTCTTGTCTCCTCTTCAGTGTCTTGGCCACGTTGTTGAGTTACTCTCGCATGCAATAATGCACCTCAGCCACAGTTTTTTCTTTAAAAAACTTCTGCACGGTTTCTGCAAAATTAAAAACATGAAACATAAATAATTTGATGAACGCAGGATGCACAGTTCTTAATATTTCTGAGTTTGGAAATAAGGCTCATGGAAAAAATATCATCATTTGCTGTTTATATTTAAGGTACATTACCATTTTCACAATGTAACCATTCCAAAGAGAAATCTCCTTCTTTGCTGAATTCTAATCGCATGAAATAGGTCATGCTCTACTGCATAGAACATGTTGCGTGCAACTCGAATTGTATGACATGTTCATGTTGCAACACAGTCAACTTCAACAATTTGTGGCTAGAAGTCATACCGTGAGAACTCATCTTTAGGAATGCTATCAAAACTAAAATTCTGATTACAACTGCATGATCGGTACATGTTGTCGATGGGCATTGCAAATTGAGGGTGTAAGTAGTACAGCTGCAGAAATGAAAAAAAACCCATACAGGTAAGGTTTTTTTATTATGCTGATCACAGCGCCCAATCAGGGCAGATACAATTTACTACACGGGAGATAACTCCTGTATTGATTTACAATGATTGAGATGAGCTAAACAAACCAGGAATAATACCCAGTGACCGTAACATGGTCATAACGAAACAGGAACCGACGTAATGGAGTAACCATACACATAACAGCGAACCAGTGACAGGTTGAAATCCTTGATATACTTACTCGTAATTTGGTCTATTTCTCCACGGTCCATAGGTGGCTGAGTTGGTAAGCCACCAGCTCTCCTTCCGCCAGTCACTGAATGAGCGGTAAGGTACTCATCTGGGTATAAGCCATGTAGCAAATCATTGGTCATCTTTCTAGCATCGTTCTTTGTGATGCTGTTAACAAGGCTTTGTGGTATTGAAAACTAAAAAAAGACAAAAAAAACAATATAGATGGCAACACAAATTCAGGAAAAACGCAACTCAAGAAATTTGATTACTTAGCTTCGCTAAATCTTCACTAATAATATGACAGTAGGTTAATAATTATGGAATAGGTTGCCATAGGTTACCAGTGTAGATTTGATGGCAACCTCACAGAATCTAGTCACAATTTCGGACACTTTTGACCCTTCCGTAAATTCAATGAAGACAAGCTACATGCTGTTTTATATCATATCGTACTTGATTTATGGAGAACTTAACTGTGCTTTAATTTGTTGACATGTAAATGTCCTTATTAAAAATCACCTCCTATGCCTAATTAGAGTACTTACCACCAAATCTCAAAACTTTGGCTGGATCAGCTGGAATCGTTATTGAACCCATCAACAATTTTACAATGCCAAACGTCATGGAGGGTCCAATTTACGCCTCGCTGCATCCTGTTTGTAGCAATCAGTCTCTATTGATAGGACGATAGGCTATTGTGAGAGTGCAAATGGGACGAATGTACCCTGCTAAACAATGGCTTGGGTAGCCAGGATAATCGCTCGCTGCCGTGCTCCTCGCTGTGCCATAGAGCGGTCCAGTCCCAGTGATGCCTTGATGTTGATCTAACTTCCGCATTAATCTGTGTGAACGACTGGTTTCAGTGACGGCGTGGGGCACTTCCATTACTGTTGATTTAGGAACCCTAAATTAACGCTAGAATCTCACTCAACTTTATCACGAACAGTAATCCATTCTGTCGTTTTACAAGAGGACTGCATGGTCGGGTAACTTGTCCCATTACAGGTCGAAGAACTCGCGACAAAACAGACCAAACAAAAATTTACTTTTTCACCGCCATGTTTGTCGTAGCCTCGTTTTCGATCTCACACTTGACTCCCAATCGGAATCGATCGACCATTCGGAAAAACAACGGAAATCAACGAAGTATAGCAACAATAGCCTGACTATTAAAAGAGGGAATTTCATTTGAATCTTTATTAGAGTTGAATGTCGGAATATTAGAGGACATATTCAGTGGATAAACAGCCTGTTCGGAAAAATAAGACATAAAAAAATTCCCGGCCACGATGTCACTTTTTTTTGTCGGCCTGACTGTACGTGTTGTTGTTGTTGTCTGAGAAGTCGAAATCCGACGTAGGATTTATTCGGCAACTAATGAACTGACAAATAGTTTTGATAAAATTTCTCCTGTATTAAAGTTTAGAAAACGTTTTAGTTTGCGTCACATTTCCCTATTCGTGGGGTGGCTTTTCATCGAAGCAAGGCCTGTGCCGTAGCTCTGCAGGGTCAAATTTTGCGGAGTTGAAGATGTTAATTCCTATTTCCGGGAACTACGGGGAAACTCTTCCCTTAATTGTTTATAATCCTTAATGCAGAGATGACAAACATGTTATAAGTCCCACTGATTCAAGCCAAGAAAATAAGAATGTCTTTTGTTCCAGGACAAGCATTCAGAGTACCCAATATCGATACATTTCTTTTCCGCCTCGTACCACGTGATGTTATTCGCCAGAGGTAAACGCAATCAGTATATTTTGTAAACATCATTTGTTTAAATATACCGTTTAATTCTAAGCCTTTCTGTCAGACATTCAACTTTATTCACAGGCATAACTTTGCATTCATGGATTTATTTCTCGTAAATTGAAAGCCTTCCCATGTTTTGTTTGTTTTTTTACTAACAACAGTACGCAAAAAAAAAATCAAGGAAATAATATTTTGGTTAAATATGTTATACAGTACCATGGTTTTTGTTATGTACCGTGGTATTAATATTGTTCAGAATGGTTAACCATGGTATGTTAAGCCAATGCATTGTGCACCAAGGTAATTAGTATGGTATTACCATAGTGGATCAAGGTTAAGTTGAACCATGGTACATTGAACCATGGTACATCTGTACCATGGTATTACCAGGGTGCTACCATGCACAGTTGAACAGAGTAAACCATGGTACACTGAACCATGGTATTACCATGAAAACCATGGTACATTGAACCATAGTGCAAACTGTACCATGGTATTACCATGAAAATCATGGTACATTGAACCATAGTGCAAACTGTACCATGGTATTACCATACCATGGTATTACCATGAAAATCATGGTACATTGAACCATAGTGCAAACTGTACCATGGTATTTACCATGAAAACCATGGTACATTGCACCATGGTACATCTGTACCATGGTATTACCATGGTATTACCATGAAAACCATGGTACATTGCACCATGGTACATCTGTACCATGGTATTACCATGAAAACCATGGTACATTGAACCATAGTGCAAACTGTACCATGGTATTTACCATGAAAACCATGGTACATTGCACCATGGTACATCTGTACCATGGTATTACCATGAAAACCATGGTAAAACCATGGTATTACCATGAAAACCATGGTAAAACCATGGTATTTTTTTATAAGGGTGCATGCAGAGATGATTGTTGTCGGCGCTTCACATCGCAAAATTTGTTTGTGTCCCCTGGTGGGAAAACTGACGTTTGTCAACTGTGTGATTTCCTGTCTATGTTTCATTAAACGATAGATGCAATCAAAGCCAAGATATAACAAGTTTGAATGAGGTATTGTGAAATTTACAGGACGAACAAGGGCCACACATTAACACACAAACCCATAATACTGCAGCGTTAATTTGAAACCCCTTTCAATTGCCTCTTGCTGGTGAATCGCGCATCCTCACCCAGAGCTGGATTTGGGGTTCCGAAGGGACAAGGTATTCCCCAGGCAGTCAATTCAATGTTATTACACACGATCTCATTTGCATATGAATAAGTGTCATTTCCAGTCTGGGTGAAACTTGCATGCTGCACATGGACTCTCCTATTTCACTATATATTTCATGGTGTTCAGATTCTCTCCACTGGAAACTGAAACATCTTGTCACCCCTATCCTGACTTTGGATTCTCCCATTTTATGTGGTTTTCTCTGGAGGACAAGCTGTGCTGAATGGGGAAATAGCTGGACAGGCTAAAAATAAACTAAACACTTCATTAGCAAACTATCCCGGTACTCAAAACAATGTAGCCATTGACAATTTAAATATCAAAGGAGACCTGCAGCAAATGCCATTCCATGTGGAGGCTTGGTGTTTCAGTAGGAAATTGAGGGGCACTGAGGGGGTATACTATTATGTCGTGCGATGTGAACACATCGTTTCAAGTTTGTTTCCTATACAGTGAACCTTAATAATGATAATAATAAAAATACGGCCTCTTTCACGAACATGCTATTAGATATTGTATTGTATGTTGAGTATTATTAGAAGGGAGAAAAATCAGAGAACCTGATGAAGAATGCAGGACGAGTCAGATCGATCACCGTAATTCTGTAGGTTTGTTTACGGTCAAATATACTTACCACATGGGGTCTGCGTAAATACCTCACCTTGTCGTGTGGATAATAACACGGACGTATGGACTGTTAGGGGGAGGGAGGGGGAGGGAGGGGGGGAATGGATGTTCTGAAAGAAAAAAGGAAACCCTTTCACCATTGTTTGTGATCTTCCAGGCTTGTCGATACGTTGTCATGCACAAACAAGTGATGCTCGAGAATTGTAGTCCAGATTTTTTATTTTTAGAAATTTGTATTGATCAAAATACTAAAATAAAATCAACGTTAAATGTACATCCTTCCAAAAGGCTTTTCGTGATGGCTCATTTTTGACGTCAAATAATAGTCGTTTGATTGTCCACTTCACCTGAAAATATAACGAATAGCATACAGCATACCGAAAGGTTAAATCGCATCTTGCTTTCCCAAAACGAAGAATTCAGTTGCTGTGAAGAAATCTGATGCAATTCACCAGCACACACGTTACAACTTGATATCTCCGCGGGAACGTCACCCGACAAAGTTTGAACTCTGCTCCCTTCCAGTGCCTCCTTTGAACACGGCCCAAGTGCCTCCCATACGAATAATACAGGGCAGGTAAATGGGGGACAGCGAGGGGTTTAGCATATACGACGAACAAATATATTAACGTTGAAGATCTCTCAAATTTGTTACTTAAAATAATGTGTGTTTTTCAAATAAAGGAATTCTGGTTTAAAGAAAGATATTTGATATACGAACGCTGGAAACTGAAGAATGATTTAATAGCGGGCTGTGTGCAGACACTCGACCACGTGCGGGGGACTACCGTATATATTTTTCCTGACTGCGGCGAAACGCGATCAAGTTAGGATAAAATTACAGGACTGCGGAGTTAATTGAATCAATTGTTTTCCTTATAGACTGTAAGTAATAGTAATTCAGTCTGATTATATTGTACCATTCCCTGTTGTTTCTCTGCGCTTACAAATAATAGCATACGCCGATATACTATACGAGATTCTAGTAGCCTAACATATTCACTTTACTTTCATCGGCACGAACTCCGTGGCGAAAACGGGAGTGTTCGAATTTATTGTTTCACGGATATTGAAAATGCTCCCGTGTTCGTTTTATTAGGATGGACAAAATCACGACAGCGGAAAAATCGGCCGTTTTCGAATTAAATTTGGAAGGTGAATTAATAGGGAAATTACCGTACATGTATACACATGAATTTGAAAGTAATATGACATTTTCACTGTACTATTTCATCTGTGTTAGTATATCTGTTATTTGTATTGAGCATGTTGAAGTGAAATATTAGTTCAATGTGGATGCCAAAAGAAGAAGTAGCACATATGACATACACTTAATTGTAGATTAATTTCAATATCCACTCACCATTAACTTTTACATGTGACCATGGGAACATTGACTCTCCTGGTATTAACAGACAGGTGGGTGTTCTTCGTGGGTTGTAGGTCAAACCTGTATGCATTGTGGTAAGACTGTACTTTGGCAAAACTGTTTGCATGCCTTGTTCATGAAAGTTTTGCATCCGATTTTGACACTGATCTACAAAGAAAAATATGCATTTAGCAAGGGTCAAAACAATTAGTATATTTAAGTTGCCCTTTGGGCGAGTGATTTGTTAAACCTTGCTTGCACATGGCAGTTATAACTTGACCCTTTTAACTTAATTTGTGTCTGGGATAACTTATTATCTTTTGTTAATTTGCATGTGGATTGCCCATCCCAATAGTAGGTTGTCTCGGGCATGTGAACAGTTGTCAATTCTACCTCCGAATTGATATTGTAAGATTATTCGTGTCAGGAAGCTATGCAGCCCTATAAATGTGTGATATTGTTCCTCTACCTCTATCTAGACATGGCAGTGTGACTAACGTCACAGGATCTACGACTAGCGTTTGATATGATTTAAGTGCGTACCATGACCTAAGACATGTTTTTGCCAATTCTGAGGTTTGTAGGTCACCTAACTAGGTCAAATTTTCATAAAAAGTAGGCCAACTCAGAACTTGCTGGTAACAGTCCCCTACTGCACGTTCATGCCAAAAATCAAGGTTTTAATGTCAATGGTTCGTAGGTATACGGGAGACGGCCGAGAGATGACTTGGGGCCCTCTATCTAGAAATATGGGAGATTGTCTATCTAGAAATAACCTGAAATCCTCTCAAAATTTCGAGGTTTATAGGTCACCTAAGTAGGTCGGCTCAGAACTTGCTGGTAACAGTCCCCTAATGTACGTTCATGCCAAAAATCAAGATTCTAATGTCAACGGTTCTCCTTA
Source organism: Hanleya hanleyi (assembly GCA_036873755.1). Taxonomy (NCBI): domain Eukaryota; kingdom Metazoa; phylum Mollusca; class Polyplacophora; order Lepidopleurida; family Hanleyidae; genus Hanleya; species Hanleya hanleyi. The sequence continues at coordinate 39,877 of JAVTVY010021207.1, read as the reverse complement.
TTTTGCTGACAAAGTTTTCGGATGGATTCGTTACAAAACAATTCGCAAATAAGAGCCTAATTCATAGGAAACTGCATTTTCGATTTTTGGGTGGTCACAGTATCTGAATTTTAAATATATTTTATCATATTTTCCAAATTTTATAGTTATGCTATTTTCTTAAGAAAATCTACATATTAAATTAGGAAATAATTATCTGAAGTGAAATAAAATATTTTTTTGCGCATTAAGGCATGTGGCTTGCCCCCTATATCGAGATCTTTCGAGCACGACAAGTGATCCAGTTCAATTCAATTCCAAGTTCCACCTGTAATTTAGTCCACTTTGTCTGAAGGATGGCTATTGATGAACCACAGTGGCTTGGTTAGCAGTGGATGTCTTCGTTGATGTTGTTATTAATATTTTATTTTTTTCGTCAAGAATATAATTATTTCCCACATTTTTATATACCACAATGACAGTTGATATCATAAAAATGTGTTCTATACGACTTACCCCGATCTACATACCCCTCGTCGACTATATGTTTATCTATAATATCTAGATAAAGATATGGTAGAGGATGGGTATTGTAGATTGGTGTAGGTCATTTTATGATATCCGCTGTCATTGTGCATCGTCTATGAAAAAGTGGGAAATAATCATATTCTTGAAAAAATACATGAGATTGATCTAATCAAAACCCCTCGGCTTTCCCCAAGTGATTGTGAGCCATGTGTAGTGTGAATGGGGTTCGCCAGCTCGAACTGACGCCAGGTGGCTACGTGTTCCAAGAGGTAAATGGCGCATGCCCATGTCGTTTTTCTTGACGTCACACATGCAACGTGATAATGTAACGACGTTATAATTGTTCGTTTTACGACGCCACGTCTTCTTCACCTTTTGGAGCACTAGCGCGGCCTAGCGTGGCTGGCGATCCCCATTGGGGAAGAGATAGTTCTATGTGGGATGATCAAGATATACCGGTAGTACATTCAGGCATATAGGACAGAAATAGAAAATTATATATCTGTAAAGGGGCATAACTCTGTAAAATATGGATCGAGGGGAGCCACTTTCGATAGGCGTCTGACTTAGCACTAGATAAATAAGTGTTGAAAATTTGGTGGTTGTATCTCAAGCGGTTTTGCCTAAAATGCGTTAACTGACGGACGGACGAACGGACGGACGTACGTGACAATGACAATACCCTGAGGTCAAAATGGCCGAGGGGTAAAAAAAGTAATAAAACATGGCAGTGTGACTAACCACACAGGACCTACGAAGTAGGGTTTGATATGATTCAAGTGTGTACCTTGACCTAAGACATGTTTTTGCCAATTTCGGGGTTTATAGGTCATCTAAGTGGGTCAAATTTTCATGAAAAGGAGGTCAGCTCAGAACTTGCTGGTAAGTCCCCTAATGCACGTTCATGCCAAAAATCAAGGTTCTAATGTCAACGGTTAGGAGGAACACAAGAGATGGTTGAGAGATGACTTGGGGGCCCTCTATCTAGAAATACAGGAGATAGTCTATAGATGACTTGGCCCTGTATCTAGAAATAACCTGAAATCCTCTCAAAATTTCGAGGTTTATGTGTCACTTAAGTAGGTCAGCTCAGAACTTGCTGCTAACAGTCATTTAATACATCTTCATGCCAAAAATCAAGGTTCTAATGTCAACAGTTCTCCTTATTTTGCCAAGGAAAGGATTCGGATGGACTGACTGACTACCAGACAATTTCCGAATGAGAGCTCCCACTTCGTAGGAAAAAGCCATCAGAAGTTCGGCTTCAAATGTGTCATTATTCAGACGAATATTAAAAGTAACACTGACCAGTGGTTCAGAAAATATAGAGACAATGTCATGCAAGCATACAGGAGCTATTAGCAGAATGTGGTATCTCTAAATCTTGTTACCAGCATCAATCTCATCCATTGTGTTTGTCAATTCAAAGTCCCGTGTTTGTCAGCTGATAATGGTATTTTTAGTGACATTTTCTGTTGCGTTCTGCTAAGAAGCTGGCAATGAATGACGTCAAAGTTTCAGCTGTCTGCTCTCAATGGCATATTCAGTCGCTCTGGGAATGCTGTATATAGCCTCAATCAATACCATGATAAATCAGCAATGTCAATTTTCTTGTCACAAGGATGACGCGGGTACATTGACTTTTCAGATGTTACAATACAGCATTGTTTAATCCCCAACATCGACTATTTCTTTAATAAATCCCAAATGGTCCCAAAACCTGTTACCGGCTTTTAACACTGCATAGTCATAAAGCTGAATATTTAAAATTGTATGATGATTTTTGTTCCCTTTACAGCAAACAAACTCTAAAATACATGTAAGAGTAGCATATCACAACAATATCATGTCGCTTCGGAAAACCCGAATGATGTGCCACCTTGACTGGGACATCAAGGCTTGATTACGATTTTGCACAGACTGTCCAACGCAGCATTCAAACAGTGTCATTGCTGGAGGAATCTTCCAAAACAGTATATGATATCAAGGCAATGTCGTTTGGAATGCCATTAGATCATATTATAATGTGATCTTGATCGATAAAATGCTGCACAACAGAATCATAATCTGGCTGTGATGTCAGGTACCAGAGGTCATCGCTGCAATATATTTCTCACCTCTCTGTGTTACCAGTGTCTTAAACCTCACTTTAATGACACTTTAAGAAAAAGATTTTTTTTTGGACTGCTACTCAGAATTTTTATTACAAAGTTGTGTGGGGGCAGTGGGTATAACCTTTATGACACAAAGTATCATAAAACAGGTTACTTAAATCAGTGTATGCCATTAAGACTTTATTTTGGGACCTTCTCTTCACATCATTACATTTAGACTACTGTTGATAACATTCCCCATTGTATGAACTATAATTCTTTTATATAGAGAGTGAAATCAAGAGGGAAATACAGCAAGACACCATTGTTCAGTGATAGACATTGACAGCACATTGTAACCACAAGGTTGATTACTCAACATACATGTACACCAGTATGACAACTAATTAGTGACCATCAGTCAATTATAACCTACCTTACTTCAGAATGACTAGAACCTGCCTCATGACAAATGTACCAGGCAACAATGTCTTAGTTATCTATTTTGCAGTTGTATAGAGATTCATATTTGAGATGTCAGATTTTCACTTGTATGATGTCAATCATCATTAATTAGTAAACCAATATGCCCCATATATCTTTTAAATTTTGACCATCTGCAGCTGTCAAAATGCAACTCCAGATATTTTCTGATATCAACTCACCAAAAGTAGACACTATTCCACAGCTGTAAATTATGACCTTCTGCAGCTGTCAAAATGCAACTCCATATATTTTCTGATATCGACTCACCAAAACTATTCCACAGCTGTAAATTATGACCTTCTGCAGCTGTCAAAATGCAACTCAAGATAATCTATAATATCAAATCATCACTAGTAATCCCTATTCCACATAGCTGTATTGAATTGTGATCTTCTGCAGCTGTCAAAGTGGAACTCAAGATCTTTTCTGATATCAAATTGCCATCAGTATACCCTATATCCTACGCTTATGGCACACCTTTGTTCCTGTCATTTAATGTTATTTCCCATCAAAAATTTGTATTTCTGTTGTAAGGGTTCAAGAAAAGCATGTTGTTGTTGTTGTCAAAATATGGCTTCCCCAGAAATTTCCTGATGAAATAGTTCAGATTCAAATCATTTCATTGAACGCGCATGTTAAAAGCATGGTCAGAAGTACATGGCTGCGATGGATTTTGTAAAACACATATTAGTTCTAGTTCGGTTTGGCGAGACAGAAGAGAAGAGAGGGTAGCTCTGAAGTGAAAAAGGAAACTTGCAATGCAGCAAAAATTATATCCAAGTCTAACAAACAAAATTTTTCATTTTCGTTATTCTCAATTATTATTTTTTAATATGCATATAATTTATAAATCATCCTCAGGCTGAGTTTAAGAAGTATATGTTAGTGAGCATATATTATTAGTCATAGCAAAAAGCAGGACTCTTTTTAATAAAGTTTTATTAGAAATAATTCATCTATAAATTTCATTAGTTGGAACTAGTTGGAACTAAACTGGCTGACCGTGATTATTTAGCAATAAAAAATTTGCTGACGGACCCAACATCACTGATCATATACAAACATCTTTAATTCAGGGTTATGTCATTCTCTGAATGTGACTGTTCATCTGATCACCATGGAGATATAACACATAGCATATCTACAATTCACTATATGACAGTTTGACCTTGGAGTAAATATAAGTCCTACTATATGTAGCCTACATGCACCATAAAAGTACTGATATATATAAATAAATAAACACTATAATTTACTTCCCAGAAAAATCGCTGCACAAGGGCAGAAAATCTCAAGAGTAAGATATTGACATCTATATACACTAATTACGTTCAGACAGTATTCGCTTGGCTCAGGAAAAATGGGAGACTTGCAAGTTACAACGCTATCACTCATACTAATAGAGCAATGTGTTAGAAATTATACTAAACACTACATATAGCAGGTATATGAAATTTAAGAACACTTAACTGCTCCAGCTCTCGAGTTTTGGAATATCAATCAATTCAAGAATGTCACCCAATACCGGAAACTTAATGTTTAATATAATCCTTGATTACACTTGTTTCTGATTGAAATGAAGACGGTGAGGCCCAAGTGAGAAATGACCTAGGCCATATGGACTGAGGTTTCCAATCTAGAATGCAGTGTGCTCTTTAGTCTGAGAAATGGACAAACAGCTAATTTTTTATACAATCGTCCTAGATCGTGACATGGATACAGCGATGTGATTAGGACGAAGGAAAGATGTCATTAAAGCAGTTCTGCTAAAAGGATCAGGAAAAAATAAAGGGAGAGAAATTGAGTGTAAACGAGAAAGCTGTGATAGACATGCAATCGGTTGACATAAATGCAAGTGGTTATAAATTGATCAGCTCCGTTAGCACAACAGTTGCATGCGATCTACAGGAACACACCATTCCTTATGGGTACATTGATTTAAGAGGTATTAAGAATGCTGATACATCTCTTTTGTGATTGGATGACCTTTACTTACAAAGAATGAAAAATACATGACAACTGAACAGCTTCAATATTATCATTGTATGGCCAATCTTCTAATAATTGAATCACCCTAATGAAATCTAATCACCCCAAGCTTGTGGACAAATTCAGTCACCCTTTAAACTCATTAAATTTAAGGCAATCAGTGCCATGATTTTTATCCGTGAAGTATCTTCCCAGTCAGATTATTAGAGTAATGACCTAAAGAAAAGCTGTGCTACTCAGAATAAGCATGAGGGGTTACAAATTATAGAAGTCTCTCATGAGAGAGATGATGGACCAGTAACTTGAGTACAATGTGAGCTATCCGTTTGATTGGATCAATACTAGATACGTATGGACAATTCCCTCCAAATAATAAAGAAATATTAAAGGGATATTCTGCATGATATTGGATCATTTTGTCAACTTCCTTAGTTTCAATTCCTGTGTTTGAATTAGTGGAGGAATTACAAAATGCAAATCGGTTCAAAGCTTTCAACAAGTAATATGCGAAGTGTGAAACATAACGTTGCTCATTTTTAAATACAGAGTTAGCTGTTATCCATACATAGACTGTCCAAGTTCAGTTTTCTGGCTTCACAAATGCCATGCAGTGAGTTTCACAAATTGCTGCTCTATAAGCATGATAAGATGGTAGAAATAAAATTAAAATTCAGCTTTTTATGGAGTTGCAAGCTGGTATATGAGTGATTATCAAAGAGTAGAGTTAATTTATCTAAAATCGACTTCTAACAATATGTTCAAAGAAGATTAAAATCCAAGTAGCTAATAAACACCGGGCCATATTATTGATTAACATTTTATCAGGTGATTAACGCGCCTTCATAACATTTAGAAAATCAATTTTGTGACAGCTTGCACAGCTTCTCTTTCTCATTGCTATTTTCCATTCATCCATTTAAATGAAGGCTGGCAAATAATAGTATGATGCAGACTGGCATACAAAACAACGAAAGAATAAAATCTTCAAAAAATAGGAACAAGAGCTTATATGGTTTCAAAACACACCCACACATTTGGTATTTGACATTTAATACATCTACATGTATCTACAATCCCAACATGGGGATGGCTTGGAGTAAAGTTTTGACTCCCAGATCTATGTGTCCAAGATCCAATATTAAATACTGGTTTGCTCACAATCCATTTCCTAGAACTGAGGACAAGTTAATACATGTAGACATGCAGACAGATGGACACCTCAGAATCATCAGCTCGAGGTATAATATCCGAGCACCTTCCACAGCCTTGAACTAGAGGACAAAAACATGAACATCAATATTTTCCACTTAAAGTTTCCTCAGTGACCTGGATTATTTGATCTCAAAATGGATAGGGTTTGAGTTAATCTTCCTTGCCTCACTGGAACATTGTAAGGTAAGCTTATACTTAGTTTATGATCAAACCAATCCATACAATGAAGCTGGAGAGATTGCACAGACATCCAAATCTAACTGACGGGTGGATTTGAGGTGCAAATAGAGTGCATCAATTAAGACAGCTAGGGTACAGTTGCAGGCCTGGGAATAAATCGAGAATGCGTTTAACATTCGCGAGAAGGTTACGTATTGTCATTTTACCGCGAACGGTCACCGTTTACGACTTGAAAACCACAGCAAAAAAGCAACAACAAAAATGGCGAAAATCAGAAACTGTCAGTCGATCTAAATGTAACATGGGTAAATTGACAGGTTACAAAATTGTGAACAGGGATAGATAGGAATGGTCAGTACAAGGACATGTTTCTATGTACCTTGTCTGATAATGCTAGTTTGCACTTGTGGTCAGTATGTTATCTGGTATCTCTCTCAAGCAAGTAAACAGGTTGCTTACTCAATACACCCACACTGGGTTATAGAGGGCAGCTATGGGATTAATGACCAAGATTAATTGGCCTGAGAGTAGGAATATTTTGGAGAACTATTTTACTGCCATAACATCTAGATTTGTTGTTGATGGTTGCCGGGTTTTAGGCAGATATATGTAGTGGATACACCTTTAGGTGACTCATATATTGGTTTACTCATACATCGCGTTCACAAGTTACCTCACAGTTCACAAATTTGAACTGTTCATTGGACTGTTTTCACCAATGAAAATCAAATCTAGGAACTGTGAATTTGGGAATTTGGAACTGTGCATGCATGTTTACAAGTTATTAGTTTTATGCCTTTTCTTTCAATTGGTTAACTTGTAACATGTTTTATTATCCCTTTTGATATTTGATTTTGATTATTTGGCGTTGAGGCGCAATAGTAGTGCTGAAGTTAGAAATGCCTCCATAGTGTGATGGATAATGAGATAAGTAAGATGTTACTTTTGTTTTTCTTGCATTTCTTTTCACTAAATGGAGATATTGGTTTTCAGATAGCCTTTGTTGTCAGGATTTATCTTCCTTTCAGTTTATAACTAGGCAAAGTGTATGACATATGAGAACATGATGAAGAAGTTGTGTGCTGTACTCGGGATGACAGGAACAATTGCATAAGTTGAGTGACGGTCAATGTTGAGTGCCTATCTATCTCTTTAAGTCAAATACAGGCCACCTACTCTATTTGCATCTCACTATGATGATAGAGGTGGTATAGTCGCCTGGGCCTGGTATTTAGGGGTTTGACTGTAAAGGGATGAGTAGGAATAAGTCTTACAGTGCGCATCAGGTTTACTGCTCAGAGATATCCCATCAATGGGAACTGGGGATTATATGCTGTTGCGGTGGGTTGAAGATAGGGCTCTTCATTTGTTGTATCAGACCGTTTCGCTGACCCTGACTGTGCCTGATAACTGGGTTCATGCACATAGGTGCATGGACATTAAAGGGGCATTTTAACTAGTTGTTACCTGTTCATTTTAGTTTTGCCGAGTATGGTTACTTTCTACAGGAAGTCATATGTTATGAAAATCAGACGAGAACATCAGTTAGATTGTCTGTAAGGAACCATCAAGTCATTGAACAGATAAGTGCATTGTTGTTCGTGTACATTGATTTGTAGTACATGTATATTTTAGTTTGTCTTTTGACTTTGGTAGAGGTTTTTTTTATGTTATTCTCCTCATAGCCATGGGATTTGGGGAAATAAATCTGAATCGGTAGGATGCCTGTGTTGCTGAATCGGTAGGATGACTGTGTTGCATTGTTCAGAGCAGTAGTGAGACAACATGGTACATGCCGCTTTTCCCCAAGGTAATTCTTTCTGTTAGATTTCAAGGAACCAAGAATGATACTCCGTGTCACTAAGTTCAGGTGTTATTGGCATTCGTTTATATGGAAGTTGCCGAGGACGTCAACTTAAAATGGGGGTGATTGTAACATGGGTAAATTGACAGGTTACAAAATTGTGAACAGGTATAGGTAGGAATGGTCAGTACAAGGACATGTTTCTATGTACCTTGTCTGATAATGCTAGTTTGCACTTGTGGTCAGTATGTTATCTGGTATCTCTCTCAAGCAATTAAACAGGTTGCTTACTCAATACACCCACACTGGGTTATAGAGGGCAGCTATGGGATTAATGACCAAGATTAATTGGCCTGAGAGTAGGAATATTTTGGAGAACTATTTTACTAACATAACATCTAGATTTGTTGTTGATGGTTGCCGGGTTTAGGCAGATATATGTAGTGGATACACCTTTAGGTGATTCATATATTGGTTTACTCATACATCACGTTCACAAGTTACCTCAGTGTGTTCCTTATCAAGGACCAGAGGATTATTTGCTATCGCGTAATGTGAGTGATAGGGTTTCCAAAATTTGGTTAAAATGACCAGTACCGGGGTTTGAGACGGACATGTGCATTCGGTTGGGGCATTGACCATGCCGCCAGCATCTGATGGTTCCCTTACCGAAATGGGAACACTGGCAATACTATGGTACCGGGGTAACACTCTGGTAATGATATGGTAAGAACTGGTAATACTAGGGTAATACATATGGTCAGAAAACCAGATGATCTGGTTTGACTATGGTTCTATTTCTATGATCTGGTAACAATATGGTTTGAAAAGAACTTGTCATTTTACTACGCACCACAACTGGTAATGATCTGGTTTGCACATCAGAGCTCTGGTAATAATCTGGTTTGAAAAGGACTTTGTTTGTCAGCACACACAGACACTGCATGGTAATGATCTGGTTTGAAAAGGACTTTGTTTGTCAGCACACACAGACACTGGTAATGATCTGGTTTGAAAAGAACTTAATGATTCAGACTGGAAGCCTATATAATTATCAACAAGAGTCCAAGGGGCTTCAATATACGCCCGTATATCTGGAATTACATTGGTCCAAATTTCAAGGTAGTTTAATAGCCTTGATTCCAATTGGTAGCTACATGTAGCAATCCAAAGAAAGGTCAACGATTTTGTGCTTCTGAGAATGTAACATATATCACATCTTATAATGAATGATAAACTAAAATGGGCTTAACTCTTGGTAACTAGTTGACCTTGAAACAAGAGCCGAGAGAGCTCACATATCCCTCACTGAAATCGACAATAGTCAAACACAAGAAAATAGTAGTTTTCCTGCAAATGGATTTCTTTAATGAGAGAATTTTTCATGAAGGAAGAAGAAAGTGATGAAGTAAACCTTTGTTCTGGAGTTAATAAACAGGTATGAAGTTCATGAAGGACCCCTCTCCCATTGAATTAGTAAATGTATGGTTTTTATTTCACAACAGTTTAACATGGGAGACAACTCCACGGGACAAATGCCATAAACATGCAGGGGAGAGAACTCTGAAAACTTGATTCAGTTTTGGGGGATTGTGACCTTGATCTTTGACAAATTGATCTCAAAATGTATGGCTCCTGTTTGCCATGCGAGTAAGGTATATACCCAAAGTTTGGTACCAATCATACCTTGAAACTAGAGATATCACATGTACAACTTGTGTTGATAGATGAATGGACAGAACGCAACATCGCATTACACGACCTCGTCTTCGACAGGCATATGAAAATGTGACTTTTATTAATGATTTCTTGATCTTGGCCTTTGACCCACATTTTGGTATGCAACACATTATGTCCCTCTAATGTATCCACTGACAGAAAAAAAGAAGTTATTTTTGATGATTTCCTGATTTCGGGTTAGTGACCTTGACCTTTGACCTGACCTAAATTTTGGTACATGACACATCGTCTTCCCTCAATGTATCAATGGACTAAAAAAATCCAGATTTTTATGAATTTCATGATTTTGCGGGTCAGTGACCTTGACGTTCGGCCTTGACCTACATTTTGGTACTTGACACATCTACTGTATGTAATGTATCTACTGGCACAAAAAAATTGGCACAAAATGTGATTCTGGGATCACAGTGAGCTTGACTATTGACCTTGACCTAAATTTTGGTACATGACAAACAGTCTCCCCGTAATTTTCTCAATGGACACAAACATTCATGATTTTAAACAATTTCACGATTTCGGGGTCACAGTGACCTTGACCGTTGACCTTGACCTACATTTTGGTATGTTACATGTGTCTGGTCCGTCATTCATAATTTAGCCGTCGTCCATTAGAGAATATCCGTGTCCATAATCCAAAGACCTATTCCATATAACAGTATTAGCACCAAATTCAAAAAGACAATCTTAGTATACATAAACATAGGCTTGTTTCCTGCAAGAGAGAAGCGGTCAACAGTTTCCAATGATGCCAGCAAGACATCATGTTGTTCCAAAAATATCAAATCCGTATCGCTGATCAGTATTCTTAATCCATAATATTCGTTGTAAAGTCGTCATCTAAAGAATGATGTATCTCAGTCACGCTTTGATTGTGCCTGTTCATATGAGTACCATGAGGATCTTGAAGTACATGGGTTCATACGGCCCCTAGCCCGGGTTAAGCGGAATTAGACACAAGTTACGAAACGTAACGCCATAGATCTTGCACGCTACGCTCGTATTTTGCTATCAGCATGCGATATGTATCGCCAAATTTGAGAAACTTTGAGTGGAGGCGCTTGGTGGTGTAGCCCTGTTTTATAAGTTTCTGCAACAATGTTTTGTGACGTTGATTAAAATCGTCACATTTAACACAGGATCTAGCAAATGCTACTAGGCGTGATATGTATACGCCATATGCAGGCCCCACTGAAATATTACTGTCCAGAAAGGGATAGTTTACGATGTCGAAATTGTAATCATCTCTTTTGTCATACAGTCGACGAGAGAGAAGGCCCGCTTCATTTTCACAGAGATATAGGTCTAAATATGATGTGCCTGTAGGGTTATCTGTAGTTTCCTTCAAATCCAGTGAAGGTGGATATATATCCTTCACTGCATCATTTATATAGCGATTATCCACAGCGAGAAGATCGTCTACATAGCGTTTGGTGAATGAGAAGGAACGGGCTTTGAATGGATCGGTTTTTGAAAGCGCCTGCATATAGTCATATTCATAAGAGAACAGATATAGGTCAGCCAACAGGGGTGCACAATTAGTACCCATTGGAATACCTATATGCTGCTGATATATTGACACATTGTGTCCCCCTAATGTATCTACCGACACAAAAAAATGTTATTTTTAATAATTTCCTGATGTTGGGGTCACAGTGACCTTTGTCCTTGACCTAATTTTTGGTATGCGACACTTCATTTCCCCCTATTGAATCCACTCACAAAAAATTAGTATTTTTTAATGATTTCCTGATTTTTAGGTCACACTGACCTTTGACCTTGATTCTGGGGTTACAGTGACCTTTGACTATTGACCTGGATCTAAGTTTTGGTACATGACAAAACGACTCCCCTTAATTGCTCAATGGACGACTAAAAAAAATCATGATTTTTAACAATTTTGGGGTCACAGTGACCTTGACCTTGACCTACATTTTGGTAGGTGACACATCGTGTCCCCCGATTGTATCTATTGATACAAAAAAAATGTTACTTTTAATAATTTCCTGATTTGGGGGTCACAGTGACCTTTGACCTTGACCTATTTTTTGGTATGCGACACTTCATTTCCCCCTATTAAATCCACTCACAAAAAATTTGAAATTATTAATGATTTCCTGATTTTTCAGTCACACTGACCTTTGACCTCTGACCTCGACCTACATTTGGTATGCAACACATCGTTCCCCCTTAGGGCATCCATTCACCAAAAATTAGAACTGTAGATAGAAAATTGTCAATGATCAATGATTTCCTGATTTTAGGCAACAGTGACCTTTGACCTCTGACTTCGACCTCAACTTTTGGTATGCGACACATCGTCTCCACCTAGCATATCTACTCACAAAAATTGCAACTGTGGATAGAAAACATTCACAGAATAGACCGGACACGAACACTTAAGTGATTTCCTGTTTTTTAGGCTAGTGACCTTTGACCTCTGATCTCGACCTTCATTTTGGTACGTGACACATCGTCTCCCCGTAGGGTATCCACTCACCAAAAGTTGAAACTGTAGATAGGAAACTGTCCAAGATATAGACCGGACACGAGAACCAGACAGACGGACAGACGGACGGAAACCGCCATAAAAAGGATACTCTGGTATTGATCTAGAAAGAATAGCGAAGTCTCCGAACTGTCCGTGTACGAGTAATTTGCCCTTGCCCGCTAGTAGGCGCTCGAGTCAGGGGGGACAAAATGTGGATTGGATAAGATGAAAAGAGATAGGTAGCCATCAAAACAGTGCAATATATTGAGCAAACGACATTTCCAATAACTTCAAAATTGGGTTCGGTGGCATGACAGACCACACTTGTCAATGTAATACTTTGTATTTGGCCATATCCACGTTCAATGCGACATTTTCTATTGTAACGCCAGTGACATCATTAGTATAATGCGTAATGTCCTTTGTTGACGTCATGATGCTGTCGCCATATCTGATTGTTGCATGACGTCACAATACAACGTTGCTAGAAGAAAGATACATTGTATGGGATTTTGTCCTCCCCGATTCAAACGTCCTCTGGCGGACAGGGGCAAATACTCTTATCATGACAGAATGGAAACTCCCGTATTGACTTAAACAATGGTCATCTCCCTTGAACATAGAGGGCGCTGCTAGTTTGAATTTCAACTGATTTTGGAGGGAAGCTGAGCTAAAGGTCTACATAAAATGTTGTGCAGTTTGAGATCAAATAATTCACAAAAAAGGTATGTAAATCCTGGACAGATCGTCTGATAGGGATTATGAAACTTCAGCTGGCATTCTACATAAAGCTTTTTTATAATTTTAACCCAATAGTTTATTAAAATACTGTAGTTAATTCAAAGCCACAGCTATAACAACAACAACATGTCCATGGAAGAGCATATGTACTGCAATAGATTTAGTGCCAGTCATCGTATACAAGGTTTAATTAACAAAGTGTACCATGCAAATTTAATGATTTAAGAAACTACCAGTGCACATATGGCATGCATGTACAAATTATTCAGTATATGTTGGGAGTATAATTACAACCTATATGGCCAGCAATGGATATTCAGGATTCTATTCTTTGACACAGATCATCCCCAGAGCATTACTAGAGCATTACCAGAGCAATACCCTATCAAAACCAGATTAAAACCAGATCATCAAACCAGTGTATTACCAGAGTATTCGATCGTCAAACCAGAGCATTACCAGATCTATTGCCATATCGATACCCCATGTTCCAAAAACAGATCATTACCCCATTAAAACCAGATTAATACCAGATCACCTAATCAGAGTATTGCCAGAGCATTTTCCATATTGATACCATATCACTCATACCATATCATTACCAGACCATTTCCATATTGATACCAGATCATTGTCCCATTCTTCAAACCAGATCATTACCAGATGTATTGCCATATCGATACCCCATGTTCCAAAAACAGATCAAAACCAGATTGATACCAGATCACCTAACCAGAGTATTGCCAGAGCATTTTCCATATTGATACCATATCACTTTTTACTCTGGCAATGATATGGTATTAATATGGTTTTGATCTGGTAATGCTAGGGCAATTTTGGCATATTATGGTAAGGGTTGCCTTCCCTGGCCTGGGAGATTTTGTTGGCCATGGTGTTTCGCCATTTCTAGCATGTGGGAATGGAATGCTTATCTGGAGATGACCCAATGGACAATGTTGATCTTTGCCATCCACTGATTTAATATGCAGGGGTTTTCTTTCTGAAACTTGTTTTTTTATGGAAATCTTAGTTTCTCTGGAAGTTGTTTTTATGGAAATCTTAGTTTTTCTGGAACTGGTTTTTGTGAAACATTTGTTTTGTGTGTTTTTCTGGTATCAGTTTTTCATTGTAAATAAATCTCATATCACACCCTCAATCCCGGACTTGCGTGAATTTATAAGGGCGATGGATTTCGTGACCTTACATAAAGATCAGAGAAATAATGAAATGCCAGACGTGTCAGTCGGATATTGTTGGTGCATATAATTCTGAAGACAATAGTCGTCGCGTTGTGAAAATTTCATCCCAGATTGCCACCGTCACCGATAATTTAACACGCGTTGTTGTTGCAAACTCTTCCGTGATGCAACGGCGTGCAGTTTTCATTTTCAGATGTTGGCAGCATTTCGTTATCGAACAACAGTCGAAAGTACTTATCGTACCGGAATTTAATCGATTGATATTATAAATATAAATTGTCATAGAAATTTAAATAACTTTAGAGCGGATTTGTGCACTCACAATGGAAGTAAAAACCTGTGCCGTGTGCATTGCGTTTTCCATAAAACGCACATGTCTCAATGCTGTGGACTGTCATCTCTGTGACCAGTTCGTTACAGCTTTTAGTCATTAAACTTAGTGGAAGTAATCAAGATATTAATGATATGAAGCCGAAATCAGGTATGAACCATACAAACTTAACTTTCGTTAGTTTCATAGGATTTCCAAGCGGACATTTTGCATGAAATTGATTGGGAAAATAGGCAGAGTTCAGCCAAAGCGCGCATATGGCCGATGGGTTGCGGGGGTCACGACATCGGTTACGAGATTTACTTCCATTGTAACCTGTCCCGTAACCTGTCGGGTTATACGATGGGTGAATGACCGTATAACAGGTTACGGTGGACAATTCCTTATTTCCAGCCCTGCAGTTGGGACACGTGCCCTCCGTCCCCCATTTTGTCATTAGACTCAATATGACTGCAACAAAAATAGAGCATGGCCCAAATATTTTAATTGTGCCTAATATGCACCCTATCAGAGGTTGCAGACTTTTGATCACAAATGGGTTCCTTTTTGTCCCACGGTGAGGTATTACCTGGGACTCGATTATTGCACAGACAAAAAATATTAAACGATATCCAGGTTTTTGGACAATAGTGACCATGACATTTGATTGAACCTCAAAAAGAATAGGATACCTCTTAGTAGTTTGCTCCTGCCTCGACTGACTTGACCTCAGGATGAATACTTGGAATGGGTTACTTTTCTCATTGTTCACCAACCATTGAGAGAGCTCGACAGAAAGCTTCTAATGTTTCAGTTTCAGGCAATCACAGCTTCTGTTTGGAGGATATTTCACAGTCTCTATAAGTGATATAAAGACTGTGCAAGAGTGAATAGGTTCCTCTTTGCCCCATGGGTAAGTGAACTCTCAAAGTATGGGCATGCATCCCTTGATAGGAAGGGCATAGGCCAGTGATCCAAATGGTACATGTATGCAGCATGCCTAACTCAGTGTGCTGCCTTGCCATTCCCTGTATGCCGTGAGGACATCACATGCCATCCTTTATTAGATGGCTTATATGGGATACGTCCATTCCTATCTGGCTTATACCAGATACACCCTGTTCCTAGTATGCCCCACCTGTGAAGGCTCCCTGAGCTATACCCAAAGATTAATGATATCCATAACATAGAAATGGTGATATCACACAGACATCAACTGTTGACAGAAAGACAGTAAACTCGCTATCATATCACATGACCTCATAAGAAACTGAACTAGCAGCATGTTTAAAAGCACACATTCATTTCACAAAAACAATAAGATCTTGCGGTCTTGAGCTTGCAGGGATTTTTCTTACCAGCTTTAAGAGAAGAAATGGATTTATTGTCATACATCTCCAAAAAATATTTTCTTCAATTCACGACTAAATGTTAATCAATGTTGAATGATTCTTTCAAGATCTTATTTCTTACCTGTGTACTACATGAACATGTTACATCTACAAATGAGAGAAATATATATGATGTTCAAATGAAAACCTAGGCAGTTGAAGTTCCCCCAACATTGAAAATAGTGATTTGGCTTGGAAATATAGTAACATTCAGTTCGAGGAATGGAAAACAATCTGAAACAAGATCCAGTGGCAAGCTAAATTTATACCAAATTTGTCCTGAAAGGAAATTTCAATTTACCCCCATTGTTGCACCACATATAGGCAGATCAGCATGAAAAACAATCCAAAGTGTGATCTTGAGGAAAGGTATCCACTTGCCAAATTTGAAAAAAAATGAGTTCATTTTTTTGTAAGTTATTGTCTGGAAACAAAGTCAGACTGACACAAGGGACGATGCACAGACCACAATACTATAGCATACTCCCCCGCCCAGCCCTTCAGTAATCGCAGGACAATTACATGTACACTGATCAACTGTTAATTTACATATTTTTTGGATAGCGTTTTCCCCGTAAATTCACATATTAATATACCTCATTTTATCAGTTGTCTCATTATTCATGTCATTTTAAATTGGTGACTAAACTGAAATTGATTTCAACAGACATATTTTGTCAAATATCTGACATACATCCTTGGACAACCCAAACACTAACCTATCATCATGGGAGTAAAAGGAATGGTTTTCTAAAAGTCTCAAGTCAAGGAACACTCAGCCTCTATTGACACCTCTCAGGATGAATTAATCTTGCATAAAGCCGAGAGAACCAAATGATCCGACAGAAATAACAAAAGGAAGTTATAGAAGGCATGTGTGCTGACCTGGAGAACTACAGCCATCAATTATTCAATCCTGACTATGCTTAAACAAATACAACCTGGACAGCAAACAGATGGATTCCAAGAATCCCCCCCCCCACCCATCCCCCCTAAAAAAAAGAAAGATTGTAGGAAATTTATACACTCTTGTGTGTAGATAAAAAAATATTCTTCTCCAAAACTGGTATACATAAAATCCTACGATTTATCAAACAAATACTACCCATTTCATCTACACACTTCAATTTATTACAAGCATACCATTTTACCATCAATGATATTCTACACAACTGAAAACCTGATAACTGGAAGACTTATCAAACAACGTTCTTACTCATGCACATTGCTCTCAATATCAGATTCCATTTTATAATTGTTAAATTTTATACACAGATTCAGTATGCTGTGAGTTTCTGTTTATGTTTTGGTGACAACTACATGATCAATATACATATTATGGGAAAGCTTATCCTGGATTACTGTTCCATAGTGATCATAAAAAAAAAAACACATTTGCATGCTATGACAGACTCCTGTAATTATACCTTCCTATTACAGGAGCAATCACAATCTGCAGCAATTAGCGGCATTTCGTTCAATTGATCAATAACAGCAACAAGCAGCAGGGAACTTCAAGCTTTTTCTGGCTCGAGACATGACAGTCGCACATGTGGAACAGTATGTGAAAAGACAACAAACTACTCGACGTGAAGGCATGTGACTGGAGTTGGAAAGCAGAAATTACGTAGATGGAGAATAAATTCTGCCGTGTCAAGGATACTGTATGATATATTAGGTTCGTTCTCGATTGTGGTTGTACCTTAATGAGACCTGTCTGTCACAGCCATTGTGGTAGGAGTGCAAACAAGCCAGCTGTATTGAGTAGAGCAGACATAGCCAGACCTTCTTGGTCTTCTGGCATGGAAACTCTACCAGGTGACCACACCAGCAATGTCTATGTTACCATGGCGATAAGGACTTCTCCCGATTTGCTGGCAGAGACGGAAAGGTAAATTCGCCTGAAGGCCAGTGACGGGGCAGATAATCACATTCTACTTGCTATTCCCTTTTGATAGCATACCCTCAGATCGGACATTCTATAGGGATCGAGTCAATACACAAACTGTTAATCGTGAAGTACATATTCAGTCAATTAATGTGACACAACTATACTTTGACACCGATGGTGAAAGTTTCATCATTTGCAAAACCAGTTCTTCGCAATATTGACTACAAGGAATCAAACTGTATATGTGGATAAATTGGGACAACTGACACTGGATGGTGTATCTTCAGCTGTCCTCCATTGTTTGGTGAGTATAGATTTTCTTATCTGTTTAATCACCAACCTTCAAAAGGCTTTAGTGACAGATTTGTAAACACCCACTCACACATACCTGTACATGTGCATACAAATCGTTTGTTCGAGTACAAATCGCTTCAGTCAATTTAATATTCAAGACCACTGAAATTTTAAAATACAGTTCTTTTAAAATCCTTTATGAAAGAGACAGATAATTACAAATTAATGACATCCAAGCCCATTGTGATAGCTAGCCTAGGGCTCTGCATGATCCACAGATAGAACACACATTATCAATTAAAAAATGTTTGGGGATTACTTCCCATTTCTGTGAATAGATAATACAATTGATGATCATTTGGGGATCACTTCCTATTTTCATGAATAGTTCAGGTTTAACAATACAGAATAAGCATAAATGGGATAACTTCCTATCTTTGTAAATGGCTTAGACGCAATTGATGAACGTTTGTACCCCCAAACAGTGAATAATAATCTTCTTGCCTTCGCTGGTATATTACTTATTTTACTTTACTTTATTTCCATACATGAATACATACAGAAACATAAAAATATACACATATCAATGATTATTAAAAATCATATATTAACCACTGCAAAAGTTTGATTGCCTGTGTTGATTTCTTAATGCAGACATAATCAACCCAAATTAGGTCATGTGTTAACTCATGCCCCCTTCATGTCCCTCTAATTTGTGATTGGTTATTATTCAAGGAGTGAGTCAGTGAATATGATTTAACGTCGCTTTCAACACTATTTCAGTCATATCACAACGTTTGGTTCCTTATTTCTTTTCACACCTGGAAACCACACGGGTAGGGTCCTATTTCTTTTAACAACGGGTTCCTTTTAACATCTGGGAAACCAAGGGTAAGGGTCAGAGTTCGCTGGCTACCACACTCCCGGGTAGTTAAGAGGGTTCGGTGCAAATGTCAGACACATTTTATATGAGAATACAGATCTTGTCAAGTATCTTGTCTATTGGCTGCAGAGCATATACTAAAAAAATGCATTGAAAAAGAATTCTGAAAACATCAAATGTTAGTGTACTTTACATAGGCATGACTGTTTCATCTAATCTCTAATTTTCAGGTTAGCTACATGTACAATGTGCATTAATTGTTTCAAATATACATTTCTTAAATAAAAGATAGATGGGCTGCACAATCAGATGTTGTAGAATTGGTACATTAGGATGCCATCTGATGCTTGTATTGACTGAAATCCTTGAGTTTTTTGTTAAAAATTTCTTTTACACAAATCTGGATCAAATATATACTGGCTGAACGCAGAAACAGCCACAATCCTACTGAATGAACATGAAACATTGAAGTATAGAACGTTCTCTAGGAAACCCGCCAGGCTTTTGTTATAGCCATTCAGCCCACAAGATAAAGGCCATGTGACAATTTTGGCTAATCAGGTCACATGCTACTGTGCAGTCAATAAGACGCAGTTTTAGGTAAACTGGCTATCTTCAGAGGATGCGATTAGGGTGCCATCTGAATTCTGTAGAGAATAGTTATGTCCACAAGCCACTGGGCAAATTATTGCAAGTAAATAAGGTGATTAGAGAGTGCAGTTAGTAAGAAGAGTTATTGCTGGGGCACAGTTTTGATGGATGCATTTACTAGGGTACATCTTCTAATCAAGTCCATATTCCAATTCTGTGCTACCTAATGATTTTGTACCTTTGGTGAACCTAAAGTGTACTATGGTGTACCTAAAAGTTACCTGTATTATACCATGAATATATACCTTTTATCGGTAGAGATGGCAGCAAAGGCAAAGAGAATGTTGGGGATAGTCAAGGCCTGGTGCCAACACATGTAATCAAAGACATTGGGAACCACTAATTAACTTGGCATAATATAGGTGACTCCGATATTATTGGTGAAAAGTATTTTGTAGATCAACATTTTGATGTATATTTATTCATGTCATCATCAGGAATGGTGATGATAAGAATAAAACAGCTCAGTGAAAATAAAAGCCAACTGCGGTCTCACTGATGTGATGTATCCCAAGTTTGAAGTGGTTCAGTTGAATTGTTCTCAAGACGTTGCGTTCGCAACATAGGTGGGACGGACAATTCAAGATGACTGATGGCGGCCATCTTGGATTACACAGTTCAGTGAAAACCAATACCAATTGCTGTCTCACTGATGTGAAAACTGGGTCCTCAAGTTTGAAGTTGATCATAAGTTGAAGATATCGCATTCACAACATGGGTGGGACTGATGGAAGGACGGAAAGTAGCATTTCCAAGTTCCCCCCTCCCCCCCCTCCACCAACACACACACTTCATGGCGGGGAACAACAAGAGTCCATGGAAAGAGGGATATGTATAACTGGGTGGGTGTAACCATGTCCAAGATCATGTTGACCTGATCATGTTCATCCCGGTGAAGTCTGGGAAACAAATATTGGATTCTCAAGAGAGACGACGGATTTACAGGAAATTTGATCAAATCACCGTGGATTACAGCCATAAACATGTCAATATTCTCCAATACCAGTCTCATGAGGACAGATCAGCTGTGGCTTAATGTCATTTACAATTGATGTTAGCAGGTGAGTTGTGAACTAGGGATGACTAGATAGGCTCTCTATGGCCACAGAGAGAGAGAGAGAGAGAGAATTAAGGGTTAACGTTGCATTCAGCAATATTTCAGCTATACTCCTATGGCCACAGATTACCATAACCACCGTATATGGCATAGCATGTGACATGTTAAGAAATAAATTCAGTCCATATAAAATAGACTCGATTAGCAGAATATTTATTTGTTACTGAGAAAAATGAATATGCATTTTTCATTTCATATAAAACTGTACATTGTATAAAAAAAATCATCCTTTAGTGAAAATACAAGAACAGCTACATGTGGAAAGGGGTGTTAAAAAAAAGAATAAAAACTGTCATCTCACTTGTCCTATTTACATGTATAGTCAACATTCACTACTTTTCTTTTTCAAATTGTGTGTGAAGCGGGGAAGGGAGGAGATGAATATCATAGGTCACATAGATCCATCAGGTTATTTCATCTGGTAAACTGGATGTTAATGGGCAGACAAAACACATCAAATCAGATTTTTAAATATCACTCTTTATGGTTGCTTAATTCTGCCCTATGTTTGGTGACAAACATAATGAATTGCAAAGATTTCTTCCATGTAAACCAATTATATGGAATAAAGTTTCTATCAAACAGATATTTATGCATTTTGAAATGGAGAATACAAGACGCTCTCGCAGATTTTGGACACGTTAAGAACTTACATCTTCATCTTGATTTTTTATGCTTCGCCTAAGGAATCAAGAACTTTCAAAGACCTTTAATTTGTGAAAAGTTCCTTTTCCAGGACTCAATGCCATTGGAATGGGAAAAGTAAGTATTAAGCACTTTTAGGGATTTTAAGTTATTGATTCCAAAATAATTATGAGTTAGCTAATGTACATGAATGAAGCAATGCGTCAGTGTCCTACAATGTCTCCCATGATGGCACATGTGTGATAGATCTATATGAATTAAGCTATCGATTAGTCATTCTGAGCTTGGTTATAGGAGTCCCCACAGGATCAGCATCAAAGGATGGAGGAAATACCACAAAGTTCCAGCTTCCCTCTTTACTTCATTAGGGTAATATACTAATGATAGGGAAGTATTTTCAAATAAATCTCTATTTATCTCGACCCCTCTTCCATGTCCACCTAAAGTCCGGAATTTTACTATGCCCAGGATCTACCAATCAAGAACTAGGAGGCAAAAAGTTCAATGACCAACACCAGTCATGAATCGTCATCACAGCTCTCCAAGGCACAATTT
This sequence comes from Hanleya hanleyi, assembly GCA_036873755.1. Taxonomy (NCBI): domain Eukaryota; kingdom Metazoa; phylum Mollusca; class Polyplacophora; order Lepidopleurida; family Hanleyidae; genus Hanleya; species Hanleya hanleyi. Next base: position 17,701 of record JAVTVY010021207.1, on the reverse strand, counting down.
CCCTCAAATCTTGTCCATTCTGACGTAAATGCAGCCCTTTGAAGTCTGCTGATTACAAAAATATCCAGATATGGGTCCAATGAAGTATAATAGATACATGTAGATAATGAACATTCTGAATGGCTCTTCAATGGTGCATTCTTACTTTGATGGCTGATAAGAGAATTGGGTCACGGTTGAAATATCTATAATTTCCTGTATAAAATTGTAGTTTTATAAGGTTACAGAGACAGAGACTGAGATAAGGGAAATAATTCCACTGTGATAAGAAGAAAATTTCCCAATCAGTAAAAAAAATAGATCAGTGGGAACTAGTGAGAATAGTTTTATTTAGTTTGGGAATAATCAGATATCTTGCAATATGTTATACATCTATATGTGCGAAGTACATGTACATGTATCATGGTTGCCACAAAGTACAATTTACTGTTTTTCTGCAAATATTGCTATGGTAATTCCTCTAATAAATCGATTACCCTATCGGAAATCATCACCCACGGTTTTTGAAGGAAAATACGATCGGAAGTTGTAATAATTCAATCATCCTCGATTTTCAGTCAATCCCATTTGTATTAATCACCCGCTCAATCATGTGTATTTGTGCTCTATCTGTGGCAGTGTTGCAGTCATAGATGTAGTAAGACCATATGTAGCAGGTTTCACTTCGGGGAAGGGAGACTACTCTGTTACTACTTCATTTTAAAGCAAGCGAGCACTGACCATTTGAACTGACTTATGGGTAGATCATTTGGTTTGGTAACGGTATGAATTCAACTGATGCTGGAGTATTTAAAAAAAAATGGAATTAGCTTGTACCCTAATATAATAATTGGAAACAAATCACTCGAACCGTCCCAGATGCAGTTTTCACAAGTGGCAGTATCGGAAACTAGGAACTTAATGATTCAAACTTCATTGGTCAGTGTTCGACTTCTGCAAATCAAAGCTTTCACTCAGTTGTAATGAATCGATCACCTGTTCTCATCTTTAGTACCTCAAATCTCACTTCCGGAGATCGATTTATTAGGGGAATTACTGTATAGTATATTCCATTCCAGTGAAATGTATATGTATGATGTACCAAAGACTGGCTCTTGACTGACCGACTGAACAAAAAAAATCATTAAAAAAAATGTTCATGCTGCCATAGCAACCATATAAACTACACCTTGGTCAAAACTGATCGAATGGTAAAGACTAAATCTAGATGACAAATGGCTACCCCAATTATATGAGAGAACTGTTCTTGATTAATGACTCACATTATATGTCATTGAGATCCTCTTCTAAAAGGCCCTTCAAATTCTTTTCCCTCACTCTGAATTATACAAGAAAAGTCTTAAATACTCCAGTGCTGTTCTATGGAATTCTTTAGAACCAGCAATGCAATGTGCTCCCTCAGTACGCTCTTTCAAACGCATGTACATAAAGAACCTCAGTGACAGAAAATGATTGTCCAATCATTCAATTTTGTTTTCTTCTCATGACCATTCGTATATTTATTCTCTGTATATAGTCATGGTAGTGCATGTGTGCATGTTGTATATTCTGAATTTGTCTTTTTACCTGAGGGCCTCAGGAAAGATCAGCTTTTGCTGACCGAGTCAGATCATGTATTTGTTTACCCTCGTTAAATAAAGCTTATTATTATTATTATTAGTTGCATGCACGATCAGAGAGTCTGAAATTGACTTCCCCTACCAGGAATACGGCTGTTTTTTTTGGCAGTTTGGCATGTTTGTTTTGAACAAAATAGTGGAGTTTCAATTGTCTGAACTATTCCTGGTTGCCGAGTTGTTAATGTTTAATTTGTGACATCACATTTTATTCAACTGAAAACAAAATAAAATTTGACAGAAAAAGGTTCAACACCTACTAGGCTGAAATTTGAAATAAAATGCAGGCACAATTATTTTGTTGAAGTTGTGAACTACTCACAACAACAATTGAAAGAAAATTTTAAAACTTCTTGAAAATAAATAACATTTGAAAATGGAGGCTCACTTTATAATCAGACATGTGTTTGAGGGAGGGAGGGTATTTGGCTTAATGTCACACTAGTTTGTTTCACTCATATGGTGACAGTCAGTTTGGTTGGTGGGGGAAGCCGGAGTACCCGGAGAGAACCACCGCCCTTCGGCAAGTAACTGACAGACTTTCACACATGGACCAGCTGGACTCGAACCCGTGCTGGACATGGGTTTGAGAGAACTTTAGGCCTACATATATCAATCCCATCGCAAATTTCATTTGTTTTGTAATGCACAGGAAAATCATTCCAGGTTATTAATATGTAAACATATACCATATAACAGGTGATTAAAACTCTTTGTACTATGGTGATGCCATATGATGTGGATGCTGGACAACTTCCACCATATAGCCCGCCCTTCACCTGTGAACTGTCACATACACAACTATTCTCTGAAGCCACAGGACAGTTCAGGGTTCATGCACAGAAATTCAGATTGAATTCCATGACTTTCCATGACCTTTTATGGACAAATTCCATGACTTTTCCATGACCTATCAGAAATTCTCTGTGGATAATGGGGACATCGAGAACATCAGTCCCCCAATATGTATACGTTTATAAATGAGTTGACATGTGTAGGGTCCTCCTAAACACAGACAACAGCATCGTTCATTGTCGTCACATGATTGGCCTTGCTACGTGGATTTGATGGCAGTCTCGCCCATGTCCCAAAATGTTTCTCTGCAAATTCCAAGACCATAGTTACCTCCCCTGATGCACACTTCATCGCATTCGTAGACCACATGCGACAATCGACAAATAGGACATTCGCTGATCCAGGAAAATAACCTTTTCAGTAAAAAAATCAAGAGAAATATTTACCTGGCTGACATTTTGAAGTTCCATTTAATTTTTCCATGACCTCTCACAAAATTCAATGACCAGACACAAAATTCCATGACTTTCAAGGCCTGGAAAATCGATTTTCATGACCGCGGAAACCCTGCAGGTATACCATTATTTTTAATATTTTCACATGGATCAGCATGTTTGATATTGCTTGAAATACTTATTAATAAGAGAAAATAATTAATTTGTTGATTTGTTCAAGGTGTCAAATGGCGTCATCATGGATGAGACCGAGGCGTCAAATAGTGTCACCATGGGGCAATGGTATAGAAACACTCCATGGTGAAAAGAGTTTTAAGACCATCAAATCTAAATTAATATTGTGCTTAAATATTTAAGACTTCAAGAGTTAGTTTAGATTTTCACAGGTCATGGACATCAATCAACACATTTGAAAGTCAATAAAGATCCCAATATCGACTAATTGTACTTGCCAGAAAATGACAATACCATCAGCTGGAATGCCTGTAAAGATGGATAATAAGGGACCACTAAAAAACCTATCGCTAATGAACCCGTTAAAGAATGATGGCAGAAACAAGCTGATGTGAAAACTTGTCCCTAAGGCCAAACAAAATAATATATGTGCTTCCAGATACATACATTATAATACGTTACAAAGCATAAAAAAATTGTTCCATTATTGTTTTGAGCAAGCAGGATGTATTGATGGTTCATAATATTTCATACCCTGGTCTGTGAAGTGTCTTACTCTTCATAGAGTTCACAGGATCTTTCATGTTTACTTTCAGTATACCAATGAATGAATAACCATATAAAGTCTCCAATACTCGGTCCAGCATGGCCATGAAAATTAGTCTCCAATACTCGGTCCAGCATGGCCATGAAAATTAGTCTCCAATACTTGGTCCAGCATGACCATGAAAATTAGTCTCCAATACTCAGTCCAGCATGGCCATGAAAATTAGTCTGCAATACTTGGTCCCAGCATGACCATGAAAATTAGTCTCCAATACTCAGTCCAGCATGACCATGAAAATTAGTCTCCAATACTCAGTCCAGCATGGCCATGAAAATTTGTCTCCAATACTCGGTCCAGCATGGCCATGAAAATTAATCTCCAATACTCGGTCCAGCATGGCCATGAAAAATAGTCTCCAATACTCGGTCCAGCATGGCCATGAAAATTAGTCTCCAATACTCGGTCCAGCATGGCCATGAAAATTAGTCTCCAATACTCGGTCCAGCATGGCCATGAAAATTAGTCTCCAACACTCGGTCCAGCATGGCCATGAAAATTAATCTCCAATACTTGGTCCAGCATGGCCATGAAAATTAGTCTCCAATACTGGGTCCAGCATGGCCATGGAAATAAGTATCCAATACTTGGTCCAGCATGACCATGGAAATTAGTCTCCAATACTTGATCCAGCATGGCCATGAAAATTAGTCTCCAATACTTGGTCCAGCATGACCATGAAAATTAGTCTCCAATACTTGGTCCAGCATGGCCATGAAAATTAGTCTCCAATACTTGGTCCAGCATGGCCATGAAAATTAGTCTCCAATACTTGGTCCAGCATGGCCATGAAAATTAGTCTCCAATATTTGGTCCAGCATGGCCATGAAAATTAGTCTCCAATACTCGGTCCAGCATGGCCATGAAAATTAGTCTCCAATACTCGGTCCAGCATGGCCATGAACATTAGTCTCCAATACTTGGTCCAGCATGGCCATGAAAATTAATCTGCAATACTCGGTCCAGCATGGCCATGAAAATTAGTCTCCAATACTTGGTCCAGCATTGCCATGAAAATTAGTCTCCAATACTATGCCTAATGTGACCATGCAGAGAATCCATATTAATACAAATATGAACACTAAAATGTAGTACTGGAAGTCAATGTATGTATGATTTCAGGCATGCACAATCCCTCGGACAAGTCAGGAGTGAGCAGTAAACAATAGATCAGGTATTTCATCTGCTGTCAATGAACCGCGGTTCAACTGGGGTGCAGTTTCCTATGCTACAACATGCTCGCTTTTTTTAATACATTTATTTCAGTACATAAAAAAAGTCTGAAACTTCAGTATATTTTGTGAACTTAAGATATTCTCCGAAATATCTGCAATTGTGCACGTTGTTTTGGCAATTTATCTGTATTTCCTAAATGTTAATCTTATGTGGTCCATACCCCAGTTACAGGCACGAACAGTCAGCTGTGACACATGGGCTGTCCGAGGCACTTGTATACATGTACATGTACCATTACCAAATTTCCTATTAAATCCTATGCAAACTTGTACAACATATGAACATAGCTAGTGGGATCAATAAAAGACAGTGACAGTATCACTTGTATAATCAAATGACCTCCAGGGATATTCAACATTTTCTACAGGTACACACGCAACCAGTTCCATCAAATATGTACTGAAGGTATTGTCTCAACCACTGCTGTGTACACTCACCCTAATAGATATACCGTACATACACTATGTACAGAGCCATCCAGTTTGAACAATTCTGTTTCTTGAAACAGTTTTATTTGAAAATTTTACAATGTTTGACATAAACTGGTTCATGTTTATTACAAAATATGGCAAAATATCATCTGATCCAGAAAATAAAACGAATATTTATAGTGAAAAACTAGATGTAACTCTTATCCTTAGGGGTAACTGAGATACCCCCTGCCCTGCAAGACACAAATCTCCCGTTCTGAGTAATATTTCAATACAGTATAAAACACATAATTTACTGGTCATTCAATACACAAACACAAGACACCACACAAGATGCAAAAGACACAGCAATGAAGCAACAGGAACAAGCAAGACAGAGATGAGACAGCACACAAGATGCAGATATGACATTACAAGAACAAATTATTGTCTGTCAGCAGACTGAATCGAAATAGCAGGAACTTACACCAACCTGGCACAACCTAACAACCTGCAAAAATTAATAATGTTACAGCAAGGGTAGGAGGATGTTAGTTTTTAAGGCAGCAAGCTGGATGGGTGACTGTGTGACTAGTTACGTGTAATTACACAAGAACATGCTCTATATATTGGAATATATGCAAAAAATCTCAGGTTATCAGCATTCATTACATGAATATTTGAAGAAATTCATTTGAAGGCCTGCTAATTTTGACCAAATATTTGAGGTAATAAATAAGAGATGCACATCTTCAAACCATATTAAACATGTGTACAAAGTTTCAGAAACATCCAGTAATAACTGTGTGACTAGTTAATTACACAAGAACATGCTCTATATATTGGAATATATGCAGAAAATCGACAAAGTCCAAGTCTGGGTAATTTTGAAAAAAATTAATATTTCATGTCACAAATAGGAGATGCAAATCTTCAAACATGTCTACAAAGTTTCAGAACCTTCTGATAAAAATAGTAGGAGTAGTTGATTACACTAGAAACTTGTCTCTACATGGGAATAGATCCTGAAAATGGCAAAGTCCTATAAAGTTCAAAACGTCATAAATATGTCAAAAATTATAATTTCGCCATGTGAATAGGACATGCACATCTTCAAATCATAGGTAACACATATGTGAAGTTTCATTAAAGGATTTTTATCAATATTTTTTTTTCTCTGGAATATGTGTCAGAAGAGTTAGTACTTAAGAAATTTGTTAAAAAAATTTTCCTTGTCCCCTGTGGGCATATTTAAGCCTTTTTAAGTAAAGACCTGTAGCCCAATTTCCGCCAGTTAACCCGTTAATGAGCTTAGGCATCACGTGACCTTGTGACGTCAGACAGGTGACCGTCTCCTGCGGGCAGCTGTCTGAGCTACATATTAAGCTGTGGATTTGCGAGTACTCCATCGCGTATATCGCTGTATAATTAATCGAAAACGATTCGAAACCATGGAGGAATATGCCAGTGATGATGATCTATATACAGAGGACATAAATGGACATCTTGACGTTCTTCCGTATCAGTTTGAACCTGTATCAAATGACCGAAATGAGGTGGAACAGAGGGACAGCGAATCTGAAGCAGATGAACCGTCCCACATGGAACAAGGTCGAATTGTAAACACATACTGGTATGTTATTTATTATCTATGCCGGACGTATATATAGGCCCCCTATGCACAGAATGAATAAATATTTAGACAATGATTGAAATAATTTGTTAGTCCAGGCCTACCTGGTGAAATTCAACACTGAGACGTACGCCAATTTTGGAGTTTTCTCTTTCGCTCAGGTCAGTTTGAAAGCACGACGTTAGATATCATCTACCAAAAATATTTAGTTCATTTTTTTTTACTTCTGGCAAATCTGTGTTCAATAAATTATTTCCAGTAGAAATATGCCGTCCAGCTACAGTATAGGAAAGAATTGAGCTCGATAAAAATCGACCCGATCTTGTCCCGATCTTTTCACCGTGTTAACATCATGCTGTCCCGATTTTGACCTGGTCTTGTCCCGGTTGAAAAATTGGGACAACATATCGATGGCATCTTCATGACCTGGTCCGATCTTGTCCCGATCTTGTCACCATGTTGGTCCGATGTTGTCCCGATTTTCTCACCCGCTGATTCTCTTCCCATTCCTACAAAGTAACTTGGAAACCCTGGCACTAACATGTTGTACAATTGAGGTTATTTTTCTGATCCGTAAATCTGATATGCTGGGGACAAACGACATCCCGCACGGCCTGTGGCACCGCGGGTATAGCATACGCATGTGAGTAACGTTCACACCCGCGTCTCGAGTCTCCAGCATGGCAAAAAGAACATAAATCTGCATGGTACATGTTTGGATGTAGTGATCAAACATATTTTCATTTGTATTTTATTTCTTGTCACCTATCGACACAATTCGGTTATATTTCGTTCAACCTCCGTTCATCCTTTCGCGTTCATTCCGGTTCATTCTCATAAATGTAAACGTGTGTAATAAATTATTTTGTCATATAATCGGTCACATTCACGGAGAACAGTAGTTGAAAATGGCAACTTGTCACGGATTTCCAACTTCGAGAAAATAACGAAGATCGATCTTCATTATCCCTAGATTCACAGAGAGATATGTTTCTTCTTTCTATTACAATCAACTTTTATATTAGATCTAAAAACATAATTTTATATGCTCTAAATTGGAATGAAATCTTTCGCGACGTCTGCACGAAAGAGTGCTTTCCCCGAGGTCCGCGCGCTGTAAAACAACAAGGTCAACCGCAGGGAACTATTCGGTCTTCAATTTCACATTCTGGTTTTCTCGTGCAAAAAGTGAATGCTTTATGCAAGAATTTCTTCCATTCACTCTAGATCTATATTCTATTTGCGTTCCACAATATAATCTGTTATGAACTGTTTATAAGATTGGGCGATATGAGAAAAGAAAAGGTTATTCAAAATTGTTTAATAATATTTTTTATCAGAATATTTATCTTATATATTCTTCGGTGCTATCGGTACAGAGTGCATTCTTCTCGTTTGTTATCACATTAGTCTAGACAAATTTTTAGTATTATGTAAATATTTAGGAAGAATGGGCTAATAAGTTTTTTCAATACCGGTACTTTTCCACGTGATATCTTCCGTACATAAGCGACAGATTTCCGCAACACAATCGTATTGAGGACGAAAAACATCTTTGGAATGTACCTTGTACGCCTCGATGAGAACGAATCTTTTTTATACCATCCAGGATAATATGAATTTCCTTTTGTTAGACCCACCCGATTACATTTCGATTTTTGATTGATTGAAATTGTAGTCCGCTTCCCATTCGGATTTCGCGGCCCATCAACTCAATGTTTCATTTAAATTTCACGGTACATTTCTTCGTTCATTTAAGATCTTTTGCAGCGCCAGATATTAAAATAAATAATTAAATAATAAATAACAACGAGAGATCCTAAAGGATCTTGACGCCCACCATTGTCCGATAATTGTAAGCTAATGACAAGAGGATCTTTTTGTCCATTGTTACTAAGAACAAATGAATGATTTGCAATTTTGTTTGCAGAATTTCGAATTGAAGCGAAGACAAATCTCTTTGACACTTTCGCATGAGCTATGAAACATACTTAAGATTTTATAATGAGGAACGAATGCTATTTCTGTTATGTTTACTGGGCTAGTTTGAGTTATCTCTTTTAAGATACCATGCTCGAAAATAGTAAGATGGTACAAAACTTAATTCTGAAGGGATCCGGTATGCGCAGTAATGTTGAATAGTGTCTGAATCCTGATTATCTCTCTTGGATCGAAACACGCAGTAGTCTACAGTTGTCGAGTTGTGAGGTTGTGTCACAAGAGTGACGTCCCTTCGTGTAGCCGACCCGCCGGCAGAGGAAATGATGGGGCAGTTCACTTGCAATGGCATGGACTATAGTAAACTGATTTAAAATTTGAAGAAATACATTTTTAATTCGGAATCATTTGAACTCCTTGATATTGAAGGTGAAGGTTTGGATATTCTCTATAGTCAATATATAGAATATGCCCCACCGTTTGATCCGCCTACTCTTGTGATGCAATGTCACAACTCGGGAATACCGTATTAATTTGAAGCGTAACTTGGATTTTCGAATCGGGCCAAAAATATATCTTGCACAACTAGGCTCCATGTGGGACATGTGTACCAAATTTCAGAAAAATCCATGAAGTATTTCCTGAGAATTCACGATAACAATGTTTCAAGGGGAAATTCAAGATGGCCACCTGGTCGCCATATTGGATTTTCGAATCAGACCAAGAAAGGTATCTTGCGCAACTGGACCACATGGGGAACCTGTGTACCAAATTTGGGAAACATCCATGCAATACTTCATGAGAAACCACAATAAAGTTTCATGGGAAAATGCCAAATGGCCACCTGGTGGGCATATTACATTTTCAAATAGGACCGGAAAAGGTATCTTGCACAACTAGTCCCCAAGGGGAACCAAATTTGAGAAAGATCCACGCAGTACTTCTGTGAGAAATCACGACAAAGTTTCATGGGGAAATCCAAGATGGCTGCCTGGTGGCCATATTGGATTTTCGAATCAGAAGAGAAAAGACATCTTGCACAACTAGACATCAAGGGGAACCAGTGTACCAAATTTGAGAAAGATCCATGCAGTAGTTCCTGAGAAATCGCAATAACAATGTCTCATGGGGAAATCCAAGATGGCTGCCTGGTGGCTAAATTAGATTTTGGAATCGGACCAGGAAAGATATCTTGCACAAGTAGACCACAAGGGGAACGTGTGTACCAAATTTGACAAAGATCCATGCAGTAGTTCCTGAGAATTCACAATAACAAAATTTCACGGGGAAATTGGTGGTCATATTGGATTTTTGAATCGGGCCAAAAAAGGTATCTTGCACAACTGGACCACAAGGGACCTGTGTAACAAATTTGAGAAAGATCCATGCAGTACTTCCTTAGAAATGACGATAACAAAGTTTCATGGGGAAATCCAAGATGGTTGCCTGGTGGCCATACTGCATTTTCGAATCGGATCAGAAAAGGTATCTTGCACAACTAGACCCCAAGGGGAACCAGTGTACCAAATTTGAGAAAGATCCACGCAGTACTTCTGGAGAAATCACGACAAAAGTTCATGGGGAAATCCAAGATGGCTGCCTGGTGGCCATATTAGATTTTGGAATCGGACCAGTAAAGGTATCTTGCACAAGTAGACCACAAGGGGAACCCGTGTACCAAATTTGAGAAAGATCCATGCAGTAGTTCCTGAGAATTCACAATAACAAAATTTCATGGGGAAATTCAAAATGGCCGCTTGGTGGTCATATTGGATTTTCGAATTGGGCCAAAAAAAGGTATCTTGCACAACTGGACCACAAGGGACCTGTGTAACAAATTTGAGAAAGATCCATGCAGTACTTCCTTAGAAATGACGATAACAAAGTTTCATGAGGAAATCTAAGATGGCCGCCTGGTGGCCATATTGGATTTTCGAATCGGACCAGAAAAGGTATCTTGCACGACTAGACCCCAAGGGGAACCTGTGTACCAAATTTGAGAAAGATCCATGCAGTAGTTCCTGAAAAATCGCAATAACAAAGTTTCGTGGGGAAATCCAAGATGGCTGCCTGATGGCCATACTGGATTTCCGAATCGGACCAGAAAAGGTATCTTGCACAACTAGACCCCAAGGGGAACCTAAGTACCAAATTTGAGAAAGATCCATGAAGTAGTTCCTGAGAATTCATGATAACAATGTTTCATGGGGAAATCCAAGATGGCTGCCTTGTGGCAATATTGGATTTTCGAATCGGACCAGAAAAGGTATCTTGCACAACTAGACCCCAAGGGGAACCTGTGTACCAAATTTGAGAAAGATCCATGCAGTAGTTTCTGAGAAATCGCGATAACAAGGTTTCATGGGGAAATCCAAGATGGCTGCCTGGTGGCCATATTGGATTTTCGAATCGGACCAGAAAAGGTATCTTGCTCAACTAGACCCCATGTGGGACCTGTGTACCAAATTTGAGAAAGATCCATGCAGTAGTTCCTGAGAAATCGCGGTAACAAGGTTTCATGGGGAAATCCAAGATGGCTGCCTGGTGGCCATATTGGATTTTCGAATCGGACCAAAAAAGGTTTCTTGCACAACTAGACCCCAAGGGGAACCTGTGTACCAAATATGAGAAAGATCCATGCAGCAGTTTCCAAGAAATCGCGATAACAAGGTTTCATGGGGAAATCCAAGATGGCCGCCCTGTGGCCATATTGGATTTTCGAATCGGACCAGAAAAGGTATCTTTAACAACTAGACCCCAAGGGGAACCTGTGTACCAAATTTGAGAAAGATCCATGCAGTAGTTCCTGAGAAATCGCGATAACAAGGTTTCATGGGGAAATCCAAGATGGCCGCCTTGTGGCCATATTGGATTTTCGAATCGGACCAGAAAAGGTATCTTGCACAACTAGATCCCAACGGGAACCTGTGTACCAAATTTGAGAAAGGTCCATGCAGTAGTTCCTGAGAAGGAGAGAGAGAGAGAATTAGTGTTTAACGTCGCATTCAGCAATATTTCAGCTATATAGCGACGACCTGTGTACCAAATTTGAGAAAGATCCATGCAGTACAGTTCCTGAGAAATCGCGATAACAAGAAATTGTTTACGGACGGACGGACGACCACGGACAAAAAGCGATTTGAACAGCCCACCATCTGGTGATGGTGGGCTAATGAGAGAGCAGAGGGAGATATAAATGGAAGTAATACAGATTCCATTTCAACATATGTGGCATTTTATATTTTCACATGTCTCGCAAAACGGGATTCATTTTTTGTTAATTTGAGCTCTAGGCTTAATTTAAAGTGTTACTATTATTGTATTGGTAACATACTCTAACTTCGTTATGGGGATTAGATCTGCATGTACCCGATGTGAAATGTTGTTCTTTTATTCTGTTGTTATGTATTGCGGGGGGACTCTTAATTCTGAGTACAAAAAAAAACAAGCTGAGTAGCTAGCAAGTCCTCCGCCAAGTAGCCTGTTTGAAAGAGACGTTCATCTGGAATTGTTGAGACAATTTGAGGAGGTTTGGGAAGCAGTAATGGGTAGTGTAACACTGGAATGTAAGTCTGTAGTTGTATATGGATTTGTGGATGGTGAGGTTTATAAATCGATGAGTGGAATAGATCAAGATATCGCGTTCACAACACAGATGGGTACAATATGGGTGAGTGAAATCCAAGATGGTCAATGGCAGCCATCTTGGATTACATACTACCTCAATGAAAATCAATACCAATCGCTGTCTAACTGATGTGAAGCACCGTCTCGAGTTTGAAGTTGATTGGTCAAATTGTTGTCGAGACATCACGTTCACAAGATCCGAGACGGATGGAAGCCAATATCGTCAATGGCAGCCATCTTGGATTATGTACCTCAGTGAAAATCAATACCAATGGCCGTCTAATTGATGTGAAGCACATTCTCAAGTTTGAAGTCGATTGGTCGAACTGTTCTCGAGATATCGCGTTCACAAGATGTGGGATGGACAGAATCCAATATGGTCAATGGCAGCCATCTTGGATTATGTACCTCAGTGAAAACCAATACCAATGGCCGTCTAACTGATGTGAAAAACCTTCCCAAGTTTGAAGTCGATTGGTTGATTGGTTGATTGGTTTTTGAGATATCGTGTTAACAAGATGTGGAACGGAGTGAATCCAATATGGTCCATGGCAGCCAGCTTGGATTACGTATCTCAGTGAAAATCAAAACCAATGGCCGTTTAACTGATGCGAAGCACATTCTCAAGTTTGAAGTGGATTGGTCAAACTGTTGTCGGGATATCACGTTCACAAGATGTGGGATGGACAGAATCCAATATGGTCAATGGCAGCCATCTTGGATTACGTACCTCAGTGAAAATCAATACCAATGGCCATCTAACTTATGTGAAGAACCTTCCCAAGTTTGAAGTCGATTGGTTGAATTGTTCTTGAGATATCGCGTTCACAAGATCTGGGACGGATGGAATCCAATATGGTCAATGGCAGCCATCTTGGATTACGTACCTCAGTGAAAATCAATACCAATGGCCGTCTGACTGATGTGAAGAACCTTCCCAAGCTTGAAGTTGATTGGTGGAATTGTTCTGGAGATATCGCGTTCACAAGATGTGGGACGAACAGAATCCAATATGGTCGATGGCGGCCATCTTGGATTACGTACTTCAGTGAAAATCAATACCAATGGCTGTCTAACTGATGTGAAGCACCTTCTCAAGTTTGAAGTCGATTGGTCGAATTGTTCTTGAGATATCGCGTTCACAAGATGTAAGCATGTTTTGACGAGTGTTCGCGTAACCCATGAAGACGGGTTGACGAGTGACTTGAGGAAGAGTCACTTCCTGGTGGATTATTCTTGCAATTTTTGGCGTTTACTTTGAGTAAAACCTAATTAAAACTATACATTTTCAGAAAGCCAAAATTTCAATAAATCTGACTATATGGACTGTTGGTATGTTTTATGGTAAGGGTAAAACGAAATCGGGAGAGAAACAGAAATAATCGATGATAAATGCGCGATTTGACAACAAATTTGTTTCGTGTGCTCCAAGACAAACGTTCAAAAAATCGTAAAACCTGCTTCCAAATTCCTGAATATTTCACGTAACGCGAGCATAAACTACCACAGTATCTAACCTTGATGACTATCTCGTCAAAACTGCCCATCTGAGTTTATTTTATGTATTTTCCCGGGACCTGCTGCCTTCGCGGTAAATGTTTTCAGCCGCCATTCTTTCCCAGTCGGCCTTCTGTTTGACAGTGACCATAGCGACCGAGTCGCCACGTGACCTCTTCCTCCAATCACGCCGGGCCGCGCTCAACCTTGGCCAATGAGTGAGCTATGTTAATTTCACCTTATGAATATTTATTACCGTCTTTATTCTCCTGTATAAACTATATCGGATTGAAACAGTTATAGTTCGTTCTACACCTGCCATCTTGTGATGTCGCTGCCAAATCGCGATCCTACGGAGAATTAGCTTTACGATGGAATACGGAAAGATACGAAAGGTAGCCGGAAAGCAGGAAGAGAACGTTGCAAAACGTGGCTAAAATGCGACAATTTCTTCGCTTTTTTTCGTGATTTCCAACAGAAGTAAAGCGGACACAACACATTTTCTCACAAGTTTACTTATTTTTAGAATAAATGTTGCTGATATTGGTATAAAACGTGAACAAATTACGTAGAATGGGTCTGTGGGAGACCATTGGTAAATATTTCTCCACATGACATGGGACATAAAACGGGATATTTTACATCGCTGGAGAAGTATGAAAATTGAAATGAGTCCATGGGTTGAAGACCTACGCCATTACAAATCTATTATAGGCCAGAGAGAGAAAATTCCCCACAAGTCTATGAGGGAAAGAGTTAAGCTCTGTTTTAGATAATTTGTTCTTGGTCGAGGAAGGTACAGTTTGTTGTTTTCGGCTGATCTGAGGTTTTGGTTTGTTACATCATTTACATATTGAAAAAGACAGTTGAGATAAGGTGGGCATAGATTATGAATGATCTTGAACATAAAGACAGCCTTTTGATACATGTAAGTTAGTCTATCATGCACACTGGTCCAGTTGAGTTCTCGAAATAGTGTCTTGGTTGGAGTGAGATAGTGAGCATTCAATACTATTCTTGCTGCTCTTTTCTGCAATTTATAAACCCGGTCCATTTGAGAAGCAGTTGCATCTCCCCAAATTGTAAGACAGTAATCCATGTGCGGGAGAACATATGCATTGTAGAATAACAGCTTTGCTTCTTTCCTAAGGAGGTTCCCATGTCTGTATAGGATGCTAAGTTTGGCAGAAATTTTATGACAAACAGAATCAATATGGTCATGCTAGCTAAGATTTTGATCAACAACAAGGCCTAAAATTTTCATTTTGGTCAATTTTTACATGAAGGTTTAAATCAGTCTTTTGCGACTTTCGTTTTGTTGTCATAACCATTATTAAAGATTTGGACGTATTTATGTACATTTTGTTTTCACGACACCATCCCTCAATAACTTTCACATCATGATCTAAGAGTGTTTCAAGCTCCTTGGTATTGGCAGCATGGTTGTAAATAGTTGTATCATCTGCATAGAGATCAATCGTACTTGACAGATCACATAGTAGCATGTCATTAACATAGATAATAAACAATAGAGGTCCAAGGATAGACCCCTGGGGAACACCAGCTTGAATGGAAAGAGGATCAGACATGTGACTATATTCACAAATTGTTGTCTTTTGTATAGATAGGACTGTATCCAGTTCATAGTTTTTGCAGAAAGTTGATATATTTTGAGTTTTTCTATAATAATATCATGGTTTACTGTGTCAAATGCCTTCTTAAAATCTAACTTTGCACATCCAACAAAGTGGCCTTTATCGACTGAACCTAACCAGGACTCAACCATTTTCGTTAAGGCACTCTGACAGGAGTGCTTTGCTCGAAAACCAGATTGTGCATCACATAATAATTCAAAAGTTGAAAGATATTGATAGAGATGGTCATGGACATGACGTTCAATTATTTTGGAAACTGTTGAAAGCACAGATATAGGTCTATAGTTTTCCGCTAGCTCAGGATCACCAGACTTGAAAAGTGGAATGACTTTTGCAATTTTCCATTTTTCTGGGAATTCATCGTGTTTAATGCTCATGTGTTAATTATGTGGGTGAGGGGTTCAGCTATTATCCCAGAAGACATTTGAAGGAATTTGGGTCCTATTAAGTCAGGTCCCGTACTTTTACTTGTATTCAGGTTTGTCAAGTGTTTATGAAGTACTTCTATCTTTATCTGAGGAATATTAAATTCAACATTTTCAGGGATTTTCTCTGCTACAAAATTTTGGAGTTTTTCGTAAGGCGTTGCAGTAGGGGTATGATGAACCAGATTATTAGCTTTTTGCAGCTGAGAAGGGATATCTGTAAAGAAAATATTTATCTCATTAGCTTTTTGAAGTTTGTCAGTCAAGTATTCACTTGTCATTTTAAATTGGAGATAATCACTAGTTTTCTTCAGTCGGTTGGGGGCAGAGTTGTCTTTGTCTGATTCAATTTCTTTGAGCACTTTCCATATATTTTCAGGTTTACTTTTGTTAGCTTTCATCAGATTCTCGAAATGTTCTTTCTTGGCTCTGTGCAGCAGACAGTTAGCTCTGTTCCTCCACTTTTTCGAATTTTCGAAATCATGTACAGCATGAAATTTGTCTCTAAGTTTTCGAGCTTCTGATACATCATCATTATAGAGCCATTGTGGTAGTTTCTTACTTTTAACCCTCCTTTCACAAAAAGGAGCATGGTTGTCAAGAGCTTCACTAAACAGGTCAGAAAATACCTCCAATGCTTCATTCGGAGTATTTGCCATCTTTATCATAGACCAGGGTTTTTCAGCTAGGTCTAATAGAAAACTTTCGGCTTCAAAATTTTTCATATTTCTGAATTTGACTGTTGTATGTTTCTGGGAGTTTGACTTTTTTTTGGATTTATTTTTATATAGAACTCAGACTGCATAGTGATCGCTCATTGATAATTTAGGAACATTAGATTTCTGAACTTTTTCAGGATTGGAGACATAAATATGGTCGATCCGTGTTTTTGATTTTTTTGTCACTCTGGTTGGCTCTTTGATTACTATGCAACGAACATGTTTTAAATACAGCCCAAATAAGTATGATTAAAAATTTGTTAAAAATTAACACAGCAAGGAAGCAATCAGAGATTGCTCAATTGTATGCCCCCCCCCCCCCCTTCCGCATTAATCTGGCACTGCCCCGCCATTGTTCTGTTCTGTATTGGTCTGTGGAGGCCTAATTTGGATAATTATAAAAATTCTGTTTCAGTCACTTTTTTCGGCATGCCTCGCATAATACATATTCCAAGTACCGACCAACAAGTAATAATACAATATGGTCGCCCGGGTGCTTTCGCCAAATTCAAAAATGTGACCTGGTTATGAGACCTACATTCCTTGAGAGTATATTGTGGTGAAATTATGAAGTGATGGTGTACTTTGAATTTTGCACCCAATTCACTCTCTTTAGGGCAATTTCATACTTCAGGACCTATGTGGTCTGCTTTGGAATGTAGAATAACAATTTCATAGCCATTTTCCCATGGACTGAGATCCAGCCTGGACAAATAAATATATCGCATTCACTTAGGTTTGATGAACAAAGGGCCATAACTCTTGAAAATATAACCGAAAGCAGAGAAACTTCACGCTGCACAACTATGGGGCATTGACCACATATCATGCAAATTCCATACTTGTCCATACAATATTAACCGAGATCCAGCTCGGACAAGTCCCAATTCACAAAGACTTGATGAACAAAGGGCCAT